>CM077250.1:7003578-7243578 GCA_039654775.1 Spinibarbus caldwelli | reverse complement strand
AAATACATAAATAAATTAGCTCTGCTCTCCCCTAATAATTGCACAGAGGTGGCAGACAGAGCACATCCATGCGCATAGCTGCTTGTTTGTGTCTGAATTTCAGTAAATACATTTGGATTAAAGTGCCCTTGACCTTACAGGTAATCAGGCTGTTGGGGAAGCTGTTTACGCGGCACAGAGGGAATTCAGAGTGTGTTTCGTTTTATAGCATGCAGCAAAAGATGCCACCTTTCCAGAGTCTACATGATAAAGATGCCTACATTCGCTTGTGCACGTCAAAGTATATGAGGAAGAGAAATATGTAAATTTCTTATAGCGCTGGCTAGCTGCTGGTCCAGCGAATAAATTATTGAAATATTAGAAAGCTTGCCATGTGCTTAGAGGAGCTGTGAATATTCCAGCTAAACACCCACACGCTCAAATATAACCCACTTTCACACAGCCAATCAGTCATATGTGTGTGCCTGGCTCCGCTGTGCTGAAACAGTGTGTGCCTTTCTGACATTTAATCAAGACGACGGACGCCAAATGAAGCCAGAATACTCCACTAAAAGACTTGATGACAATCAAGTTGCAAATTTGAGAAACGTCCCTCTTCATGCGTACATCTCGAATAAAAAATCCAGTTGGTCTTGGGTAAAACTGCTATAGATTATTCATTTCTTATTCTTTTCATATGAAGTTAGTGATTCCTGCAGTGATGGCTGTTTAAAGCTGGCAAATCATCAGGGCAAACTCACCATCATTAATTCATATGATGTGATGTGACTGCATGATGATGTGATTATGTCTCTGCAGCAGTTCAACATGATGATGATAATTTCATGATCATGTTTCTATATGCCACAATTTCCATTTTCTGTCGTTGTGCTTGTTGCTGCTAAACTTGTTTGTCCACTTGGTTGTTTTCACGTTTTTTTTTTTTTTTTTTGGTCATTTGCAGCTAACAAGATCCTTCTAGTTTTATCTATACTATTGTTCAAAAGTCAATATACTGCATACAGGGAATTCATTTTATTTAGCAAGGATGCATTGAATTCAAAAGTGACAGTAAAGTACAACAAATTTCTATTTCAAATGAATACTGCTCTTTTGAACTGAAAATGACAAAACATTTCAATTCAATTCAATGCATTCTTTTCTTTCTAATATTGAGTAGCAAGAAATGTTTTTCATATTGATAATAATAAGAAATATTTCTTGAGCAGCAAATCAACATATTAGAATGATTTCTGAAGGATCATGTGACTCTGAAGACTGGAGTAATGATGCTGAAAATGAATTTTTTTCTCGCTCTATTTTAACCTTGAGATTTGTGCGCAGCTACAGATGTTCTTTTTTGACACTCAGTCTGCCTGTGAAGCTGTCTGTTAAACGCTACACATCCTTACATCAATCCTCTATTAGCAACACTTGTCAAGCCTACCTCTGTGGAAAATGTGCCTCCATCCAGAATACTGTCCTTTAACCACTCACAACTGCCAACAGCCAAGACACTTAACCCTTGTTCACTTCAGAATTGCTTTAAGGCAAGAAATAAAACCCCGTGAACTCATTTCACAAGCTGTCAAAGGTTTTAGCTGCAAAGCATGACCAAGTCCAGAGGAGAGGCCGATTTTGGTCGTCCTGTCATGAAGCTAATTTTAGTTCAACTCTCCCGTTTGATACACTCATAGTTTTCTGAAACACTTTACAGTCCTGTCCTGCCATGTTTCCAGAGACAATGTTAAAACTTTTTTTTTTTTTTTTTAAAGGAACAATTCATTTTCCTCAAGATGCCAGAACATTGCACATTTCAATTCAAATTTTGATACTGGCTTGTGTCTCTATGCAACCAGTGCATACTGCTGTGTAATCAAAGGTCTCCAGTGTCTTATTAATTATCTGTCATTTCCCACTTTTTCTGTCTCACAGAGAGAAATAATTGACATAATTAAGGATACAGGAGCTAAAACGTGTCAGGAAATTGATGCCACTGACTGCAAACAGTTTATGAGTACTGTAAATGCATTTCAACTAGTGATAGTTCACGATGGTTGATTAAAATCCATTGTTGTGTCTTTAAATTTATCCCCTTTAATTCATTTAAATTCAGCCTTTGTTCCATTTTTAAAATGTTGTTTGTTGTAGATTAATAATCATTATTTTATAATAATATTAATGGTTAATATTATATATTAATATATTGTATAATTATATTAATAATACTGTATATACACTACAGGTCAAAAGTCTGGACCCATTAATTTTTTTTATGTTTTTTTTTTTTATTATTTATTTTATGTTTTTGAAAGAAGTCTCTTATGTTCACCAAGTCTGCATTTATTTGATCAATAAAAACAGTAATACTGTGAAATATTATTACTATTTAAAATAACAGATTTTTTTTTTTGTTTGAAACATTTTAAAATGTATGCTCTAATAAATAAAATCGTTCTAATATGCTGATTTGGTATTAAGGAAGCATTTCTTTATTTTCATACCTGAAAATACATTTTTTAGGTAATGATTCATATTTTATTTTTTTTTTTTTTAACAATTATCAATGTCTTTTGTCACTTTTGATCAATTCAGTGCTTTCTTGCTGAAAAAGTTTTTTTTTTTTTTTTTACTTATTTTATTTTATTCATTTATTTGAATTGTTTTCCATATTTCCTTTTTTTAATTAACATAATGTTTAAGATTTTTAGATTAATATACTGTTTAAAAGAAGAACATTTATTTAAATATTTAGATTAAAACAATATTTTTGTAAATTTATTTCAATATTTTGTAATATTCTAAATGTTTTTTACAATAATTTTTTATCAATTTAATGCTTCCCATTTAATTTCCAACTATTTGTTAATATTATTAATTGATATTTAATGCTTAATTGCATCCTGAAAACACCTGAAACAGATTCTGAAAGTTGCAATAAAATCCAGTCTATTGCTTTTGGTCCTCAAGATGCAGGAAGTGCTTGCCAGTTTTGTGTGCATATACTGTACATCAGACGGCCCAGGAACAGTCTGCGGATCCGCCATCTGAGACTAACATGTTCCCTTCTACTGTCACACACAATAGATAAAAAAAACGGGCATGAAAAGAAAGGAAGAAAACAGTTCCAATGCCTTGCAGTCGGTAAAAACACACCATATGGGAGGAGGGGAAATAAAAAGGAGGAGAAAATCAAGCTTAATATGCATGAGCCACTGCGCTTGCGAGAGCAAAGTGAGAACAGGCAGTCAACGCAATTCTGCATCCCTGCAAAAGCCAGCTGCAGTCTAAATCAAAGAGCAATCACTGCCGAACAAACGAGAACAATACCCAGCCCTGATTAGGGAGAGCATTTGAGGCTCAAAATGGCGCCGTGATTGCAAAAGAGGTGTCAGTTATCCAATCACTTAGCCTTTACCTCTGCAGGTATTTAAGAGGAGGAGGAGGGGATATCAAGCCAGGAAAAGGGCATAAACAGCAGGCAGATACAGAGGGTGTTAATGAAGATTGAGTCACCGTGGCGGTACGGCGGTATGTCTGAGCTGTGGAGATAAAAGTCTTTCAGGCTGTGCAATCGCAGTTTTTGTAAGCGTCTAGCAGATGTGGGATAACGTTTGTCTTCCTGTTCTGTGATCTGAGCTGGGTTTGCTGTGCGGGATTAGATGGAATGATACATCAGGTCTTTCCCGTCGAGATACTGTAGTTTGAAAGCTGATAATTAGCCCAAACCATCATGGTTTTCCCACAAAAGACCAACCCCAGAATGATTCAACAGATGATGAAACGTGCTTTGATAAAGAACGGACATTATCATAGCGAAAGATCTTGGCCTGCAACAAGAACTCCGTTGCTTGAAGAAACTTCCCCAACAGGATATCCCTTTGAACGCAAACCATTAACAAGACAGCGTGAACAAAAATAGATTCCCCTCTCTGTGCAAAAAAAAGATGCTATTGTCTGAGCATCTTAATGGAATTGTTTCTTCAAAGCACTCCTTTCTGCATATCTAAAGCTCGCTAGTCAAATAAATCCTCTCTTCGTCCTTCACAAACCTCAGCGCTTTTAGCATCTGCTGCTCATTAGCTTCTAGCAGCTGTACACGGGGAACCATCCGCCGTGTTGAATCTGAGTAAAAGCGCTGCCGTTGTTCTTCGTCAATTGTTTTCCTGGCAAATGACGGGACGGAGGAACAGATTGGTCAAGTTGATGACTCCATCGAGGTTAGTTTACAAATGAAACCATTTTTCTTGGGTCTATATATTTTCCCGTTTCTCCCAAGCAGCCTCCAGATCCAGTTTAAAACCCAAGCCAAGTGTCTGGATGGATGAGTTGGAGTAAGCGAAGTGGAAAAGCAGGAGACTTTTAAAAAATGGATGCACCAAAAGGAGCCGTCTCTATTTTAAAACAATGACAGCTCTCCTTAGTTGACTCAAAGCGTCTAATAAACAAGGACAGTCCTGGAAAACAATGCGTCCAGAGAGAGTCACATGCTTTCTTTAAGACCTCTGAGTCATCTATATTTTACAGGGTCCCAAAACCGAGGAACAAAAGGAGTGAGGTAAGACTTAAAGTGAAATCTGGGGTGCTGAAGGCTCATTTTAGCTTAAAAAATAGACTTGTGCAGAGGTGCGAAGTTTCAGTCACGCCAATCCTGCTTCTCCAGAATCCCCAGGGAGTCGGATTTAAGCCTCATGATCGTTTAAAGTTCTGCTTGAGGAACATCTATCTATTCTGGGGTAATCTTTGAAATATGTTATCTGTGAGTCGGGTTTCTTTAACAAAGGCTCTTGATTCTTGTTGTTGGATAGCTTTATAGTCTCTCTACTGTGCTGTATGCGGTGTGCGAATCATTAAAAAAGTGCAGCAGTCTACTACTGTTGAGACTTCACAACATTCATATTGGACCCTACTCACATTCATCAAAGGAAATAATGTGATTAATGGCCCTCTTGGTCATATTTGTCAATTTCCTGCATGTTTTGGTGGAGGCTGAGATTATGGTAGCTTGGTTGCATTGAATCCAATCATTACAGAAACAGAGCAGATATACAAAAAGGAATAAAACCGAACCAACCTGGGATTAGATTAAATTAGATTAAAGTTTGGTTATGCTGTTTAGGGTTTGGATTACCTGAAAAGAAATATATCACAATAGTTAAGCAATGTGTAGTGTAAAAATTAATTCAAATAGTGGGGTCATTATGCATAAACCACCATAAAAATAGCAATAGTGTCAAATGTGTATAGTCTTACCAAAGGTAATAAGTAATGATTATTTTTTTAGAATCAATAAATAATAATCATTATTTTTATTTAATATATAAATAATTAAAAATAATAAACTCAAATAAAGCAGAATATACAGTTCTGCTCAGGGATATTTAGGTAACTTACAACAAAGTGGCACTAACTTTGCAAAAGTGGTCAAATCCAGGTGGAAACCATATAGCGTTAAGTTGTGTAAAGTCAGCCAATCAGATTATGCCAACCAATCAGACGTGCTGTCTGAGGCTGATCTAACCCAGTGTCGATATTGTTCACTAAAACTATTAAAATCATTTTCTTTTTTGAAATAAAGCTGAAATAACATAAAATATAAATATTAGATGAAAAACATTCATTTTATCATGGCAACTAACTTTAATAAAAAAGTTAGTTGCCATGATAAACTACTAAAAGTACTAAAATAAAAAAATGAAATAAAACAAATAAAAGCTAAATAGAAATTTCACTTAAAAAAATGAGCATAATTTTAACTGTAAAATATTGTAAAAACGCTACAGAAAAAAAAAACTGTTAATAGGTTGACAATAAGTTCCCATACTATTTACAGGGAAAAAAAATGTAAAATATCTAACCAGACATTTCATGTAATTTTACAGTAAAATGCTGTTAATTGTACAGTTTTTTGAAGTAAAAAAGAACAGTGTGTTTTGTTGAATTTATTGGTTTACATTCAAATTTTCTTGTTTGTAAATTACAGTTTTATACTGTAAAATTTACATTTTTTTTCTGTAAATGTGTGTACAGTTTTTCTGTATTGTTTACTAAATTATTCTGGCAACCACAGCTGCCAAAATTGTTTTGTAAAAACTATAGGTTAAAAAAAAAAAAAAAAAAAAAAAAGCACATCATTTCAAAAGCTTAAATTAAAATTAAACCTGAAAATATTAATAAATACTATAATACTGAAATAACATGGATCTAACCATTCTTTCTCTCCATCTGTTTCTCTCACTCTCTTTGCAGGAGCTGGAGAAGTTGGGAAGAGATCCAGATCAATTATGTGCACAGAGCTGACTGAGTCACTCAATTGATTTTGATCAGCACACATTGGGAATCAGGGGGAGAAAAAGGATGGAAAAGAGAATTCAAGTGGTCTGGGTATTTTTACATTGTTTTGTTCTGATCGAGGGCTGAATTATTATTTGGTGGAGGGCTGTATGTGCAGCTTCACTGCTGAAATACTATATCTATGTGCAGAGGTAGTTCCTTGATTACAGCCAATGCAAGCCGTCACAACGGTCAAGCGAGAGAAGGTCAAGTAACTTGTAATTATGAGTTTGACAAAGACGTTTGTACTTGTAAACTTTTACTCTAATCACAGTAATTCTAACATGACACGAGCACACCTTTAGTACCAATTATTAGATCTCTGGTTTTTCACATCCGTTAAACCTTCTCTTAAGACTTGTTCATTATCACTTCTTATGAAGGCATAACCTTTCTTGTAGTCATTGTTACACTGCTGGTTTTTATTTATAGACAGAAGGGGGAAGAATGTGTAATTGTGTGGTATTCTATGGGAAAGACACACAGGGGTCTATGCTTGCTTTCTTTCTATGAGCAGGTACAGCGCGATTGTAATTCACAGTTAAAATGATGTTTAATTCAAAAGTGAGGAGGAAACGTGTTGGAGACATCCATATGAAACAGAGAAATATCACATATTGTGATGAAAGGAGCTTCAAAACATACAATAGGGGTGTCGGGAGAAGCAAAGAAACTTTTGTCCCAGTTTACCATAATCACATGATGTATGACACATTTAGATCATGCCGTTAAAATGGGGTGCTAGCAAAAAGGAAATGCACTGCAAGAAAAACAATGCAATGAAATGAAGGAATGCAATTAAGGTCATACACATTTAAAATGGGCTTTCTTAACTGTAAAAGTAAACTTTAAACTGCACTCAGACATCTTGAAGTTTACTATTATGTAGCAATAGCATGTTATGTTAAAAACATGCAAAAAGAGTTTGAAATTGGTGCAAAGAAAAAGTGTTCCTGAACTAAAATAACATGCAGAAAAGTCTGTACATTAGTCCATTTTCAGTCAAAGTACAAGCAGCACAACACAACATAAAATGGACAAAATATCTTATAAATACCAACATAACACATAAAACACTAACAAGTCTTCTCCTTTTCTCATTTTGCACAAAAACACATAAAACAACACAAACATTTACTTTACCCATCCAATCCCAACGCTTACAGCAATTAAGCCAACTTCAATTTTACAAATGTAAACGTAAATTTAAATGCAGAATTCAGAGAAAAAAGTCAGAATCGTGAGATTTAAATGCAGAATTCAGAGAAAAAGGTGAGAATTGTTAGATTTAAATGCAGAATTCGGAGATAAAAGTCAGAATTGTGAGATTTAAATAGAGAATTTGGAGAAAAAAAGACAATTGCGATATTGACACTTCCCAGACACCAGATAGCTTCTCTCCAACTCTGTCCCATGGTGTCTGGGAGATCCACGGGATGATGGTAATTTGCCCTGAGCCGGAAAAGGTGGACAATGCCCGCATCGTCCAGTGGCATCTCCCTTGCCAGCTGACTGAACTTAGCCGAATACTCGAAGAACGGGAGATCACTTTGAATGAGGGCGAGGAAGCGGGCGGCGAACTCCATAGCCTTGGGAACAAAACTAACTAAAAAACTTTTCAAAACCGAAAACAAAAACACGGGGAAGGGAGCACCGCTTACTTCTTCTGTTTTGGTCCAGTATTCTGTCACGGTTTTACACAGAGATGGATACCAGGAACGGGGAGACATAGAATAAATCCAAAACAAAGTCTTTTAATAAACTCAAAACAGGGAAGTACATCACAGGCTGGGAACACTGACGCGACTGACAGAGATGACTTTCAATACTGGACAGGAAACACAGGCAGAACACACTATAAATACACGACTTAATGACATAATTAAACAAACACAGCTGGACAATAATTAACTAATAATCACAGGAACTAACCAAATATGGGCATACAAGAGGAAGGGAAACACAAGACAATCGTGACACATATTTACATTTAGCAGATGCTAAGCGACTTACAGTGCATTCAGACTATACATTTTTTTTTTTTTATCAGTATGTGTGTTCCCTGGGAATTGAACACACGACCTTCTGCACTGCTAACGCAATGCTCTACCACTGAGCCACAGAAACACTGTAAAGAATATAAAAAAAGAATACAGCAGTCTGCATTTTGTTTTTTCAAGCTGAACTCCTTCGTTATTTTGAGTAAATGTGAACTTAAGATGTCAGGTTTGCATGACTTTCTGTGCTAACTGTTTCCTTTATTTGCATAGTCCTCCTAAATATAACAATCAATATTATATCCGTCTATAAGAAATGCTTGTTATCATAAAAACATATGCATATGCAACATAAGAACATTCACATGACAAAAACACTCCCAGTATTCCTTAAAATGCTAAATATGAACTTCAATCCTGAAACCTCACCATGAAACATGTCAACAGTGACAATCAACTGATTTGAAATAGAGAAACATCCTGACATCTCAAGACTACAGTTTACTGCAACAGCAAAAGTGTAAATAAACTGGGAAATGGTCAAAAATTCAACCCTATTAAATATGCATGGCCTAAGTGCATGCTGAGAAAAGGGAAAAATGGGACCACAAAGCCATTTTTGCAAGTCTATTTGAAAATGCATTAAACCTGCTGTACTTGTTGGTTCAAAAAAAAAAAAAAAAAAAATCTAAGTATCACAATAGAAAAGCATCAAAATGCAGTATTTATGTTCTTGAAAGTTCAAAACAATACATAACGTTGGTTATTTTTTCTCCATTATTTACTCTAACATAAATTGCTTCACAATGTGTCTAGAGCAAACCCCACAACAATGCCAAAAGTTTCTCCATCAGCTACTGTAAATACAATATAATACACTATTTTATGCTCTTGTTCAGCTGTCAGCACTCATAATTAGTGGTAAACACTCCATCACAGCAGTGTTTACAGTAGTGCGGTTTCCTTTCGCTATGCGTGTTTTTCTTCTTTTCCCATCTGACCAGTCTCTTTCTCTTCATGAGCATGACTCAAACTCACTGAGTTTCTTGGCAGGCACTGTGAATGGATTCACTACAGTAAACATCATTACTACAACCTATAAATTAAATATCAGCATGCAGCATACGGTGGCAGGCCTTTTCTGATTTAAACCTAGTAGAGTATTCAACTGAAACTCTTAAAATAAGCCATTATTAGGGTTTAATAGGCTTGTATGTGGAGAGAAACTTATTTCTAGCTGCAAAAACATTAGAAAAAACTGCAGCATGGAAAGTCAGTTTTAATAAAGTTATTGTTTGTAAAGGTGGATTTGTTGTTGAGGGTAACTCAAGGAGTTTACGTATACATAGGTTTATTTATTATTATTATTATTATTATTATTATTATTTATTGTTTGTTATATTATAACTATTATGCAATTTAATTTAACATTTAGAATTATTTCTTCTAAATAATTATTATACTTTGTTATGAATATTATTATTGCTGTTATATTTATTATTTATTTTAGTTATTCATTTTATTAACTTAGTCATCATTTTTAATTTTTTATAATTAAAGCAGTTCTGATTTTTACATTAAAGATCAAGGGGTAAAGTTTATCATTTAAAATTAATTTTTATTAACAATTTAATACATTAAATATTTATCATCATCAACATCATCATCATCATCATCATTATTATTATCATCATCATCATCTTAACTTTTATTAACTTAAATATTTTACATTATTTTTCTAATTATTTATTAGCATTGCCAAATTTTACATTGGATATCAAGGGGCAAAGTTTTGTTTTTTTTTTCACATTTTTATTAACGTAATTTAATTAAGTAAATATTAATAATTATGTATTCCAAATAATATTTATATTTTATTATAAACATTATTATTACTTCATTACATTATTATTGCATTATATTATTATTATACTTTATTATTTATTTCATTTTATTAATTTTATTACTTTATTTACATATAATTATTTTATATTTATTAGCGTTTCCGATTTTTACATTAAAGTTCAAGAAGCAAAGTTTATAGTTTAGAATTTATTTTTATTAATGTAATTGAATTAATAAAAATAATTTATTCTAAATGATAATTACATTTTTTGTAGTTATTGTTTTTGATTGTTTATTTATTTTAGTTTCCTAATTTTATAATTTTATCAATATTTACATATACATTTACATAATATCAAAATTTAAAATTATTTTATAATTATTTATTCGTGTTTACAAATTTTACTTTAAATATCAAGGGGCAAACTTTATGATTTATTTTTGTTAACGTATTGATTAAATCATTTAATAATTTAATTAAATATTAATAATTGTTTTTTCTAATAATATTTTTGAAATAAATGTTATAATTTGTGTGTAAATAAATACATGGATACATACATACTCCTTTAAAGGAGATTTTCCACAGCTCTAACACTATTTTTGGCAGCTCTGTGATACCGATAAACATGCGAGCGAGGGAGTCATGGCCCACTCCGGTCAAATGTTTTGATAAGAACAGCACATCAGTCCTCAGAGCTCCGTACAGCAGTTCTGGCTGCGTGCACTGCGGAAATCCCTAAAGCATGACCGGCCGAATATATGATATGGCTTCTCCCATCATGCCGTGCACTAAAAGAACCCAAAATGCTGAGTGATGCTTGAGCAATCAGGAACAAGCGCTCTGTCAGAAGACTGTCGGAGGAGGGCAGGGGCGTCACGGCCGGGCGAGCGAGACACAGCGGGGCCAGAAACAGCATGCTGATGTCCATACATCCTGACTCTGATTCATTTGTTATTCAGAATCATAACTCAGAGTCATGTGAGCCACTTTACAGCCATAACTGAGCCGGGGTTGTAAAGTGGTAGAACATGATCCAAAAAAATCGGAAAATACAAATGATAAAATGCAAATAATCATGCATATAATCATGCTACCGGTGTTGTACTGCATTGCCGCTTGATAGTCAGTGTTAAATCTGAGATCTGAAGCATCACGTTCAATAAGCATTGAAGTAAAGTGTGGCCTCTATTCATCAAACATTCAGAAAGTGAGGTTTTAGTGCCCGTGCACAATAGCCGTCTCTGTTATCAACAAATAAATATGAATCACAGAGCACATTTGACTGTGTTCGGCTGGGATTTAAATACTATTTGCATAATCCGTCAGGCTCATGATATTGTTCTTAATTTGGTTTAAAATGGATTAAGAAAGGATCACTGCTGTGTACCGTTTCACAGTTGGTTAATTTGGCACCAAACGAGCTGTTCCCCCGCCGTCAACACTTGCCACAAAGTTTGCCCAGTGGAACCGACACTTAATTGTTCATCAAGAGTTGTGACTGAGGGCAGCGCTGGGTAACAGTACTTTCACAAATAACTCATTACAATCTTGCGTTACTCATTATAAAAAAGTAGCTCTTATTTTGCATGAAAAGCAACATTTTGCATTGCATTTTTTCCACCATGAGCTGTGTTTCTCTGTTTCTGTTTCTCGCTCTTGGCTTGCAGGCATTTATTTTTACACTTAAATGCTATTTTTACTGTCACAAGTATTTATCTCTTGACATGCAGTAGTTTGATGTTATATCAAGATCAACCAGAAAATTAGCTTTTATATTATCTAATATCTAAAATCAAACTAAAACTTAAAATATTACCACAGAAATGTTATCTGTAATGTTAGATGTATGAATCTGGAGAAAGAATAAACGAAAAAAAAAAAATCAAATATACACATATTCAAAATGAAATCATGTCACAATATGGAAGAAAATCCATATTGTTGTTGTATATAATATAATATACCTGTAGATATTTATTTAAATATAAAATTTATTTTAAATATATTTATAACTTTTAAATATTAAAATATGTATTTAATTATGTACTGACAAATGCAAATGAAATATAATGTAGATATATTTATTTTATATTTATCTATTTAATAAACGTATCTATTTTGTGATTTGTATTGTGATGTGATTTAATTTTGTAATGTAATAACATACAGATCTTTCCATATTGTGACATACATCCAAGTGAAACAGCTACCTGATCTCATGACGAAAACGTACCCGTGGGAACTTTTTCACAAGACACAAAATACGTACCAATAAGTACATATCACTGCAGTTTCCAACAGAAATGAACACTAGAGCTGGTAAAACAGTGAGCACTTGTAATCGTTTTCATAAACAGTTTTTAGTACAGCTCCATATGTTTCGCTTTCCGAACATAACAAGCTTGCTTGGTAGCTCAGCTGGCACAGAATTGGACTTAGGATGCAGAATCCTTGGGTATGAATCCTGTCAAAAACATGACTTGCGATGAGAAAGCTGAGAGATATAAAAAAACAAGCTAAAACGGCATGCTTGCAATTGCGCTTTTACGTCACATTCGCTTTTGTCATACTATTAGGTAGGTTTAGGTGTAGTGCAGATGGTATGTTATTTTAAAACGTCATGGAGCATTAGAGTTATAGTGCCACTCAACGGACATTTCAAGTCTGAACAGCGGTGACATACAAAACCAACATCACATAAAACGTACCATATGTACGTTCATCTTTTCCAGGGGGAAAAAAACGAACACTCTTTTAACGCCACTCAGTGGACATTTCAGCTTGGTTCAATGCATTGATGATTGAATTGTTCACAAGATCAATAACATGCATTTAAAAATTAGAATTTTCATTTCACACTGAATTTAATGCATTACTATACTCAACCTTGAAAAACGCATCTGATTGCATAATGTGAGTTACTGTACTTCCAGTACAGCTTGTGAGTTTGCATCTTGGCCTATTACGCACTCACCATAACAGCATGTAGGATCCTCATTTATCGTGTTCTGTCTTCACCGGGGCAGGGACACGCACCTCAGATTAAAGAGAAATATTCATTGAAATGTCTCTCACCTCTATTTTTCCACTCCTTCACGAGGGAATGGAGCTTTTGATCTCAGCAGCAGCTGGAATGTGAGTTTGAGAAAGGAGGAAACGTGGAGCGGGTTTCAATCAGCGCTGAGCTCGCTAACAACCCTCCGCTCCTGCCAGCGGCATGGAACAAGGCAAAGAGGCCATGCACATGACACATAATCACTTAATTGCCTGGCAGACACTTTCATTCTGAGTGACTTGTGATGACTTATACTTCCAGGGTTTCACTTTGCGTCCTCCGTGGTTCAGTCCATGCATTCAGTCAGCTGCATTCACACGGTGACTGTTTACTAACAACTATCACTCTTGAATGGTCCTGTTTACACAAAAGCTTACAAAAGCGGATTGAATTATGTCTGTATAGATGGATAACCAAAGTCAATCCAATTTCCTATTCTTGCAATGGTCGTAAATAAGTAAATAACACCGGAAAACAGCACATTAGACACAAATTGAAGAGTTCAAATAGGTTGGGAGGTAATTAATCAAATCTTAATTAAATCTAAAGTTGAGAGTGCTAAAAATTTTAAGTTAAATTGGTTCTAAAATCTAGTTGTCACTCTCATTTATAACCATACTGTGTGTGAACATGCATTTTGCACTGTAAAATAAGACTGACAATCATATTTTGCTGCTGTGTGAACATAAACTACTATTCAAAAGTTTGTGAAGAGTAAGTTTTTTGTTGTTGTTTTGTTTTTGTTTTTTGTTTTTTTGTGTGTTTTGTTTTGTTTTTTGTTTAGCTTTGTTTTGTGCTTCGTTTGGTTTGTTTTTTTTTTTTTTTTGTTTTTTTTTTTTTGTTTTTTTTTTTTTCTTTGTGTTTTTGTTTTGTTTCATTATCAATACTTTTATTTAGCAAGGATGCATTAAACTGATCCAAAGTGACAGTAAAGACATTTTACTTAAGCTTTTATTATATTTTTAATAAAACAAAGGCAGCATTTGTGGCTTTTTTTCAAAAATATTAAAAAGTATTCTTTAGTTTCTTCACCATGTGGTTTTGTTTTAGAAAACCTATTTTAAGCTATTCTGTTACTGTATGCTGAACCACAACCAGCAGTCAAGAAATTATATGCTTAAACCTCAAAATATTAATCATCTTGAGTTAACAAAGCTCTCTTGGGTTTGTTGTAGCCCTCAACACGGCAAACACTGTGCAAACACTTCAATATTTCAGAGACAGATTGATTGGTTTGCTGTTGAACGTGAAATCTTAGGAAACTATGGTGGTACGTTTGGTCTGTACTTGTCAATTTTAAAAAAAAAAGACATGAAGTCCAGGCTTGTGAATGGAATTGAATTGACAAGATGCAGAACTGTAATTTAAAGTAGAATTAAACGTTATTTCCCAAATTGATGAATGTCAAACATAATGAAGAAAATTACAAGATGGAAAATGTAATATATGGCTATTGTGTTGAATTTAATTGCAATAAATTCTTATTCCTGTCATTCCAATTCAATATCCTATGGTTGTGGCCAATTTGATTCAGTTTTACACTCATTAATTGAAAAAGGGCCAATTCTTCATTTCAGAATTTTGCCTATGAAATGACAAACATCAAAAGAAAGTAAGAAGTTTGCACTCAAAATATGGCTGGATTTATGGGAACAACATCTCCAGCATGGCTATATACATTATTTTCTTTATATAATCTCACTGTTTTAAGCAAAGATTTTGGGACACACATCCTCGTCTGCCATATGTTCCAGTAGAGTTATGTTCTAGCAATCTTAATGCTTTATGTAAGTGTTTTGAGATCCAGATGCTGGTGTAATTTTATGGAAAGTGAATTTTTTTCCTACGTGAAGTCTGAGATCACAGCGAGGTACAAAAACTGATTTGTATGCTAACACGAGCTAATTAGCGTCCTCTTGTTTTTACCAAAATGGGCTCAATTGCAAATGTTGAGTGGAGTTAATTCTGGTCAAAAGCCACTTACTGAAAAAACAGAGAGGCCTCAGCTAAGTGTGCATATGGTAAACTGAGAGCTCAAACCCACTGAGTTTTCACTGGAGTTAACATAGTCAGACAGCTCCAGATTCAACAGTTCTGCCAAAAAAGCCATGCTGTTGTTGGGGAATGGACAGAGAAAGCCCAATAATGAAATGAACTCTAAGAATGAGAGTTACAAATTGTTTTCTTTTTTTTTGTTTGTTTGTTTGTTTGTTTTTTTGTCAAGACAAAGTATTTCACATAAATCTAACAGGCACAATAAGAAAAACAAGTTACAAATGTGTTCAATTGACTAATTCTGGATTTCTTGCAATGCGACTTCATATCTGACATATGTTAAATTAATTTAACTAAAAGATAATTGATTATTTCTTGCAATATGCATTACAGAGCCGACGAGACGTGAGGCATGCGAATCCATTTGCAGACTTTTATTTGACAGAGATGTGGTCATAACAGGCATGGTTCAAACAGTGGCAAACAGGTATAACACGGGCAAGACAAAGAGTATTCCTAGGACAAGCGTGGGTCTTCGATCGGCGAACAGTCTCCAACAGGGCAAGGCAAAGAGAGATAATCCAGGTATACGGCAATAATCCAGGCAGGGGAAAACACAATCCGAAACAAGCAAGGTAAGACTAAGACTGAGAAAACTACAAAAGGCTCTGTAAGGTAGCTATCGGCTAGGGTAGCGATAAGTGCATACAATACTCGGCAAACTAGAACAGGATCTGAGTGTTTTTATATGGTGTGTGTAATAGCTCACAGGTGAGTGTGTGATTGGTGACAGCTGTGTGTGTGTCGTCAGTGCAATGGTTGATGGGAATTGTAGTCTGGGGTAATGTGACAGTCTGTGCAATGTGTGAGTCAATGTGATGGCAAATGAAAGTCCATGGACCGGATTCGTGACAATATGACTATTTCTTCAAATAAATAATAGGCCATTTATTTTATTGTAATATGACTATAACTTCATGACTTTACAATAAGGTTCCATTTGTACACATTATTTCACTACACGAGTTAACATGGACTAACAATCTGAGTTCATATTAATTGCAACATTTAATAATACATTATTAAAATCCAAAGTTGTATATGTTAATATTAATTAATGAACTAATAAGCTAACATGAACTAATGAACAGCTGTACTTTTATTAATTAATGTTAACAAAGATTAATAAATACTGTAATAAATGTATTGTTCATTGTTAATATTAGTTAATGCATTAATTAACATTCACTAATGAACCTCATTGTAAAGTGTTACCCATTATTTAAATTAGAGGTATTTATTCATTAATTATTTTATTTGTTTATTAAAGACAATTAACTTTGAGTTGTAGTCATTACAAATTGACTCATACACGTTTATCACTACGTTTTTTTTTTTTTCTCTAAGCAATAGAGAAATGTTTTAAAGCACACAGCTTTTATACTTTGAAGCAAATTGTTTGTTATTTTAGTTTATTTACTCATCTCTGCACATTAAGCTCCAGTAGATTTTAGCAGCAAGTATTTTAACAGCGAAAAATTACACACTTGAGCTTTAAAGCAGTTACTGGTACCATTATAGCATTTACACAGAGCAGGAGATCTAAGTAGCACATTTTTAAACGGCTAATTAAGTTGCCAATATAAGCTTTTGAAAGGAACAAAAAGAATCCCGGGAGACTCAACTGTTAAAAGACTCTGTATTTCTTGAATCTCATGTCATTTTTTTTTTTTACAGGATATAGTCACATGTAACACATTAGAGCTACTGTATGCACTGGCAATGATAATTTACAATAAAGAGACAGAGAAACACATCTCAAATCTCCAGACTCGGACTGCTTTCAAGATCTTGTTTTTTACTTTTTTTTTTTTTTTTTTTTTTTTGACATAAAATATGATGTGCATCCCAAAACACTGCACATATTATATTAAGCCTTGAGTAAAACAATTATTGATTTAATGTCACAGTCTTTACCTACATGAGTTCTCCTGTGTAGAAGAGGGTTGTTACAATGGGAGATTTGTAGTCCCTGGCTGAGATGAATAAAACAAAACTCTTTTTGGATTATTCTGTTCCTTTTTCTTTTCTTTTTTTCTTTTTTTTTTTTTTGCATTAGAGATATTACAGTTGTGCTGTTTTGCAATGCGAGGGTCTGTGTATTAGTTCAATAGCATTTAAGTGAACAATGGAATTTGTCAGTGAATGCTTTGTATAATCTGCCTGCTTTGTAGTTCAGTCCATTCAAAGTCTGGATATTTTGCTGGATATTTCTACAGTAGATACTGTAGTTCTGGTCTTTGGAAGAAATAACTGGCCATATTTGTTTAAGAAGTATTTTACTCAGTTTTAATGCAATTAAAAAGCAATAGTGATGAATTACCTGCAACATTTTGCTTGCAGCATCTTGCATGTGATTAAATCAATATGCAGTACAAACTCTTGCTTTTCACTCAAATCAACTTGCTGGCTCTTAAGCTTTTAATGTTTTGAAAGAGGTTTCTAATGCTCACTAGGGCTGCATTTGTTTGATTAAAAATGTAATAAAAACAGTAATATTGTGAGATATTATTACAATTCAAAATAACTGTTTTCTATTTCAATATACTTTCAAATATAAATTATTTCTGTGATGCAAAGCTGAATTTTCAGCATCATTACTCCAGTCTTCAGTGTTACATGATCCTTCAGAAATCATTCTAATATGCTGATTTAGTGCTCAAGAAATATTTATTATTATCAACTAACATTAACTGTGTACATCTCCCTAGATGCCTCTGTTTGTGTGATGTCATGTGGAGTTTGTAAGTTGGCAATCTGCTATGTAACTCCAGGGAAAGTATTTAACCTTATAAACAAAGTGCAACATTTAGACATTAAATATTTAAGACTTGAAAAATATTTACCACATGCTCATATCTAGATGAATAAAGGAAAGATGTGGCAGGTTATGTAATAGCGTTCTGACTGCGTTATTGCAGCAGGAGCATGCGTTGCCTGCGGTCAGTGCAGTGGGCCACAGGCCAAATAACGTTCATCCCGGAGCAACGCTAATCCTCAGTCTCAGCGTTTCATTTCACACAGTGAGAATGACTCGCAGGATATTAAGGAGGAGATTCAGGGCTTTGGTTGGAGGGAGTATCTCTGGCAACTCAGGGGAAATGAGTCATTATCATTTTAATGTAGGCTTACTGTTGGAGCGGTGAAATTCAGAACAGACAGATAGAGAGACATCCATCCGCCCAGTTCTCTCCTTCTGCCTCTCCGCTCCATATTTATCAGCCCTTCCAAAGAAAATCCTCACTCTTAAATCAAAATTAGCCTCAGAAATGTGACATATAGGTCTTAAGATCTCTGTAAGCCTTTGACTCTGAGGACCTGTAATAAAAGTGAGCCACAGGATCCCTGCTTTTCTCTGTGTTTCCGTTGCAAAACATTCGACAAGTGAATCTAAGCTCAAAAATGCTCATATACCCACAGATACAACCCTCCTGTTGTGCTGTGAAACAGAGCTCTGCCTTTAACCTTGAGTCAAATAAGACAGAATTAGTGTCTAGCAGGGCTAAAAACCCACCATAAACAAAAATGTATTGTTATTATGTTTAGTAAATGATTATATTGATTTTTATATTCATATTATATTATATTATATTATATTATATTATATTATATTATATTATAGCTTTTTTGTGTCTATCAAGAGATAGACAACAATATAAAATCACACTATATATTATAAAAATATTTTTATATCAGAAATATATTATATTATTTTAATTATATGCATATTCTAGCATAAAATAAGATAGACAGATAGATAGATAGATAGATCAGACATCAATATCAAATCAATTAATATAAAATCACACTACATATATAAATTACTAATATACAATAATATATTAGTAAGTTACATTGATTACATTGATACACATTAACCCTAAAAAGGGCAGAACCATAAAGAGACATCAGAAAATTAATTTATTGCTATTTTCCATCTTATTGGGTCTCAAATAATACAATTTCATGATTTTTTATTTTTATTTATTTATTTATTTTCAGAAATTGACTCTTATTTTTGATTTTAATGTTTGTATCCCCCAGGATACGTTGCCCCTTTGGGGGTATAAATTCACTGAAAACAGAACACTTGTTTATCAATGCTTGTTACAACATGGTTGTAATTCCTGAATGCTTTGGAATACAGACCTAAGGTTGGTCTCTTTTTAAAGAAGACACATAGCAAATTATTGCTGAAGTGAAGGCATTTCAAAAAAAAGAAAGTACAAAAAAGTTATAGAAGTTTAAGTTTGCAGTAAAGATAATGTTGTATACTATTTTTTATGTTATTTTATATAAAGTAAATACTTTATAAAATATGTTGCACTTTAAATTGCTACAAAATCAAAGCCATATGTCTAACCAAGTTATGTTCCAAATTTGAAGTTGATATCACAAAAATTGTGGTTCCTGTGAGATTTTGTTTGTGCACTATACCAAAAATAACCACTGGGTTACACGCAAACTCTATTGAATTTTTTTTTTTTTTTGATGCCGTTTTCTGTCACAAACCAATCATTTTCTGTCACAATATCACTTCTATTTCAAAACAGTCACCAAATATGGAACCTTGACTGTCAGACCTTTCCAACGATATGTGTTTTGTCAAGATTACAAAAAGATTTGATTTTCTAAAACACAAGCCACAAAATCACAGTCTATATATATATGTTTTTATATCTTGATTTATACCCCTAAAAGGGCGACGTATCCCCTGAGATACAAACATTTAGAGACAGATTACAAAAAAATGTAAGCATTTAAATCATAAAATTTCAATGTAAACCTAATACGCTAATGCTGAACAACAGCTTTTTAAACAGGCAAGTCCCCTCCAACATGTGTAAATATGTGAACTAGATCAACTCTTATCGGAGGGTGAGCAGATTACCCACTACAGGCCGCCATGCAGTTTTAAATGCTTCCTGTGAGCTAAACAAAGAAAGAACAAACACCCTTTCAACATGAAACCAAGAAATGAGACCTACACTTTCCCTGCCTCTCCCCACAGCCTCTCAAATGTTTGTATCCCCCAGGATACGTCACCCCTTTTAGGGTTAATATAAAAATACCATTTTTTGGTAATTATTTGTAATATCTATCTATCTATCTATCTATCTATATATATATATATATATATATATATATATATATATATATATATATATATATATATATATATATATATCTACATTTGTGTTATTATGACAATACAGATAATTTTATATTTTATATTGATTTTTATATTATTATTATTATTTATTATTTTTTAATTATTCTTATTTTTCCATGTGTATTTATTTATTTATTTATTACAAAAGGTGTCAATTGTATGGTTTATTTCAATCACTGTGGGTGTCATGAATCGGGTCCATGGACTTCCATTTGTTCGCCACCAGAGGTCGCTCAGTCATCACATTGACTCTCACACCACACAGACTGTCACACATTACCCCGGACTTCATTTCCCAGCAGCCATTTCCCTAATCACATGCTCACACCTGATACCCATCACACAATCACACACACTACTTAAGCCATGGTCTTCTTCAGTCAGATCGCCGAGTATTGTCTGCATTTATCTCTCTCCTAGTGATAGCAACATTACGGAGCCCTTCCGTGTTTTCTAAGTCTAAGTCTAGTTTATCTAGTTTATTGCCTGAGTCATTTGTTTCTTGATCTTCTGCCTGTGTAACTTGGATTAACCCTTTGCCTGCTGTTTCGAACTCTGTTTATACCTCGCCTGGACTATTGCTTTTGTACCTGGATCATCTCTCTGCCTTACCCTGTTGGATATTGTTCGCCGATCGGCGACCCACGCTTATCCTAAGATTACTCTGTGTTTTGCCCATGCCATACCTGTTTGCCGTTGTTCGACCCTGCCTGTGTTTATGACCACGTCTCTGTTCAAATAAAGCTTTGCACATGGATCCGCACGTCTCACGTCTCATCAGCCCCGTTACAGAGGGCATTTCATAATATCGCAACTATTTTTTTTTTTTAAACAATGTCAGCATTCTTCTGCCTTTAGTGAATGAATGGTGTAAAACTTAGAGCTGTGATTTTAGTGCAAGTGTATTTCACAGATCTCAACTGAAGCAGTCAGCCTTCACACGTCTGTAGCAACAATTCTATTCCTAGCCATTTATGCAGGCAAATTGTAGCAGCATATACAGACACTATAGTGTTTGTGTTGCCATTTAGTGTTTAGGAGAGAATGACACTCTCTGAATGTGTGTGTGTTTTCTCGTCTTTAGAGGAAAGTAAACAATTTGTGGGGAAGATGCAGTTCCTGAGGCACTGGGTTGGGTGAGGTGAGAGAACAACATGTGTGAGAGAATAAATCTTACAAAATAGATCAAATTAAGGTTTAAAGGGTTACTCCACCCCAAAATGAAAATTGTGTCATTGATCACTTACCCCCATGTCGTTCCAAACCTGTAAAAGCTTCGTTCGTCTTCGGAACACAATTTAAGATATTTTAGATGAAAACCAGGAGGCTTGTGACTGTCCCATTGACTGCCAAGTAATTCTCACTGTCAAGGCCCAGAAAAGTATGAAAAGCATCGTCAGGATAGTCCATCTGCCATCAGTGGTTCAGTCTGAATTTTATGATGCGACGAGAATACTTTTTGTACGCAAAGAAAATAAAAATAACTACCTTTTTTCAACAATTCGTCTCCTCTCTGTCTCTCCGTGTCACGGTAGCACCATTTTGGATATTATCCACTGAACGCAAACTGCGTACGCTCTTCTGTATCAGCCGCAACACAAGGGCTATCCTGACAATGCTTTTCATACTTTTCTGGGCCTTGACAGTGAGAATTACTTGGCAGTCAATGGGACAGTCACAAGCCTGCCGGTTTTCATCCAAAATATCTTCATTTGTGTTCCAAAGATGAACGAAGCTTTTACGGGTTTGGAACGACATGGGGGTGATTAATGACAAAATTTTCATTTTGGGGTGGAGTAACCCTTTAAAGGGATAGTCCACTTAAAAATGAACATTTTTTTTTTTTTTATCTTTTTTCAACCTCATGTTGTTCCAAACCTGTTTGACTTACTTTTTTTTTTGCATGAAACGCAGACGTAGATACTAGACAGAATGTCCTGGTTACTATATTTTCAGACAACAAAGTGTATGTCTTGTATGAAAAGTATCATAAAAGTAGTCCACACAATCTGCACATCATATTCTTCTAATGACAGGTAGCGAATAGACCAGACTAAAGGCCCGTTCACACCAAGGACGATAATTATAAAGATATAGTTCTAAAAATCGTTCTCAGTATTAAAGAATAGCAGAGTCCACACCACAGCTATAACAATGAAGGCACAGAGAAACTATATCGTTGGAATCACTTTCAGAATGATTTTTTTTTTTTTTCCAGCTGATGAACAATACAAACATGTGAACTTTGCAACAAGGGGAAACAACACACTGGACTTTGTTTACACAACAGTTAAGAACGCATACAAAGCCGAACCCCGCCCCCACCTCGGGTACTCGGACCACATCTCTGTTATGCTAATCCCAGCATACAGACCACTTCTAAAACTCACCAAACCGGTTCAAAAGCAGATCACAGTATGGCCAGACAATGCCACCTCAGCACTGCAGGACTGCTTCCAGGACACAGACTGGAACATGTTTAAAGAGGCGGCCACCTACAACAACCACACAGACCTGCAGGAGTACACCGAAACTGTGACTGCTTACATCAAAAAGTGCATAGATGATGTGACAGTCACCAAAACCATCACCACACGTGCCAACCAGAAGCCATGGATGACAGCAGAGGTTCGTGGGCTGCTAAAGACCAGAGATGAAGCTTTCAGATCAGGAGATAAAGCAGCCCTCAAAACAGCAAGAACCAATCTGTCTCATGGCATCAAGAAGGCAAAACATCAGTATGCTAAAAAAATCAACAATCACTTCACAGACAGCAGAGACACTCGGACCCTGTGGCAAGCCATTCAGACCATCACTGACTACAAGCCCCTGCCACAGGCCAGTGACGATGACACATCCCTACCAGAGGCACTCAACCACTTCTACTCACGATTTGAGATACAGAACGACACACCTGCACAGAAACTACCCACATCTCCAAACAACCAGGTACTCTGTCTCTCTCCAGTCGACGTAAGGAAGACCCTATCCAGGATTAACCCACGAAAGGCTGCAGGCCCTGACAACATACCTGGACGTGTACTGAAAGACTGTGCTGCACAGCTGACGGATGTCCTAACAGACATCTTCAACATCTCGCTGAGCCAGGCAGTCGTCCCCACGTGTCTCAAATCCACCTCCATAATTCCAGTACCAAAGAAGTCACCTGTGTCCTGTCTGAATGACTATCGTCCCATAGCACTGACCCCAATCATGATGAAGTGCTTTGAGAGGTTAGTCATGCAGCACATCAAGTCCAGTCTCCCAAACACGCTGGACCCACTCCAGTTTGCATACCGTCCAAACCGTTCCATGGACGATGCAATATCCACCACTCTCCACCTAGCTCTTACCCATCTGGAACAGAAAGACTCTTATGTTAGAATGCTGTTCATTGACTTCAGCTCAGCATTCAACACAATAATCCCACAACACCTCATCCACAAACTAAACCTGCTGGGCCTTAACACCTCCCTCTGTAATTGGATCCTGGACTTTTTAACTGCAAGACCTCAGTCAGTCCGTGTCGGCCGCAACACCTCCAGCACTACCACACTGAGCACAGGTGCCCCACAAGGCTGTGTGCTCAGCCCGCTGCTCTTCACGCTGCTGACCCACAACTGCACTGCCAAGTCCAGCTCCAACCACATCATCAAGTTTGCTGATGACACAACTGTGGTAGGCCTCATCAGCAACAACGATGAAACGCACTACAGAGAGGAAGTGGCACAGCTGGCTGAATGGTGTGGTGCTAACAACCTGTCCCTCAATGTGGGTAAGACGAAAGAGGTTGTGATGGACTTCAGGAGAAACTCTGTTGACCACTCCCCACTGACCATCGACGGCTCAACCGTGGAGAGAGTCGGCAGCACTAAATTCCTGGGAGTGCACATCACAGAGGATCTCACCTGGACCACCAACGTCACGTCACTCAACAAGAAGGGACAACAGCGCCTCCACTTTCTCCGCCGGCTGAAAAGGGCAAGTCTCCCTCCACCCATCCTCACCACTTTTTACAGGGGCACCATTGAGAGTGTGCTGACCACCTGCATCACTGTCTGGTATGGGAACTGCAGTGCTGCTGACCGCAAGACCCTACAACGGACAGTGAACACTGCCGCAAAGATCATCGGTGCCCCTCTCCCCTCCATCCTGGACATTTTCCTTTCACGATGCTCCAACAAGGCCACCAGCATCGTGAAGGACCCCACCCACCCCTCTCACAACCTCTTCCAGCTCCTGCCATCAGGTAGAAGGTACCGGAGCATCAGAGCTCGCTCTGTCAGATTGCTCAACAGCTTTTTTCCCCAGGCTGTGAGAGCTCTTAACTCCAATCCCCCTGTCCCCCTCTGAAACCATGAACACCTCAGCCCTCCCACCCCCCAACTCATTAAAAACTGTTGACAATTTTACTAAGTGCAATTCTGAATGTGCTACACACAGGTGAGTGGGCTATACAAACCACCTGTAGTAACGCACTCATCCCACTATATGCACACTAGACACTTTCTACAAACACTCCCTGCCACAAAGACTCTTAAGAAAATATATGTCTACTTGAACATTGCACTACAAAATAATACACGTTTACTTGAGCATTGCACTACAAAATCTTTTTGCACTATGCACTGTCTCCCACAAAATCTCTCTTCTGCACAATAATTTAATGTACAAAATATATATTTTTCTGCACAATTCCATGTACATATATCTCTTTCGCACAATTTCATGTACAGTATTTATGTAAAGTTTTTGTACAGTCTCAGTTTGTGTATGTGTGGACAACTAGGAATAGCAGTTATAGTATTTTTAGTATATGTATAGTCAGATAGTTAACTGTTGTATAGCTCTATTGTTTTTAATATACTTGCATTGTTGTATGTTTATCTTAGGTTTAACTAGTATGTAGCACCGTGGTCCTGCGAGACACGACATTTCGTTCCACTATATGTCCACACATGTAGCAGAATGACAATAAAGCTCAACTTGACTTGACTTGACTTGACATTGACACCCAATCAGAATCCATCCTGCTATAACGAGCTCGAGAATTTAAAGCGGCAGACCAGTATGCGCTTAGAATAAACAGACGATATCGTCCACTAGTGTGGACGCTAATATCATTATGTTTATAGTTATCGTTATAGTTATCGTTCTTGGTGTGAACAGGCCTTAAGTCATCTCATTTGCCTCTATTTCAGCAGGTTGCCATTTGTGTCAAATTTGCCATGAAGTCCTCCTGCCAAAGTCTCAGGCCTAAAAGTAATACCTATCTTTTTTAGACTACCTGGTCTCATGACGAAAACGTACCTCTGGGAACTTTTTTGCAAGACGCGAAATACGTACCAATAAGTACATATCACTGCAGTTTCCAACAGAAAAAAAAAAAAAAAACACTAGAGGCGGTAAAACAGCCAGCACTTGTAATTGTTTTCGTACACAGTTATAATTACAGCTCCATATGTTTCGCTTTCTGGACGTAACAAGCTTGTTCGGTAGCTCAGCCAGAACAGAGCTGGATTTAATCCTTGGGTACAAATCCCGTCAAAAACATAACTCATGATGAAAGAGCTGAAAGAGGAGAGATAGAAAAACAAGCTAAAACGGCATGCTTGCGATTGCGTTTTTATGTCACATTCGCTTTTGTTCATACTTTCAGGTAGGTTTAGGTGTAGTGCAGATGGTGCGTTATTTTAAAACGTCACGGAGCATTAGAGTTATAGCGCCACTCAACGGACATTTCAAGTCAGAACTGCGGTGACACATACAAAATCAACGTCACATAAAACATATCAAATGTACGTTCATCTGTTCTGGGGAAAAAAATGAACACTCTTTTAGCACCACCCAGTGGACATTTCACATTGAATATTTCACGAAATGCACATGGCGATACGTATTTCTCGTCTTATGAAAAAGTTCCCCAGAGGTACGTTTTCGTCATAAGACCAGGTTGTTTTTGGACAAACTTTAACACTTTTCAAGGCGTTAGCAACACTGTTTGAGAACAGAGCTCTTCTTGAGGTCTGTGAAAGCAGATTACAGGGCTTGGCCTTTAGTAGCCACGTCTCCTTGTCAGCCAAGGTAAAGCCCTTGTTTATTTTCACCAAACTTCAGTTTTGCTTTTTTTTTTTTTTGTTCCTCGTACTGGCTGACTGCCCACATTATTTATTTCTTTTTCCACATCATTATTTTCCCTGCAAGTTTAATTACGCCTTCCTAAATGAGCATAGCATGAAAAAGCCTACTTTCCTCAATTAATTTCACATAAATTAGAATAGTCCTCCCAGATGTATACTTGCTCGTTTATGAGAATTGCCTAGCGCATTTTATTGTTGTGAGGAAAAGGCAAGGAGGGTGGAAAACATATAATGGTGACGGGGCAATGCAGACTGGAAATAAAATGGAATGGTGCAGAACATTTTTGATTAGAGCAATGCAATGGCTGGAAAATTTGGAACATGTCACACTTTGAGAGTCAGAGACATAGGAACAAATCACAAAGCACCAGGAGAACTGCTGTAAATAAAAGAAGTTAAAGCACAAAATGGCTTTAAAACGGTGTAAAGGTGAATGTCTGACTGTTAAAGGAATGATCCAGGTTCAGTCCAAGTTCAAGCTTAATTCATGGTTTTTGTTGTGTAACGCTGATTACCACAGACAATAATTCTGAATTTAAATAATGGTGATAGTGTCTTGATTTATTTTTTAGTTTTTTTTTTCAGATTTTTATTTTCTCATTTTTATCCACTTAAAATACTTTTTTGTTGAAAACATTTTGTTAGAAAAAGTTTTTTTGTTGTTGAAAACATTTTGTTTGTGAAAGTGATGTTTTTTTGAAAACGTTTAATTTGAAACCATTTATTTTAAACTGCATGTAAAACTTTGTTCTTTTGTGTTTGAAAATCACTCGTGTTCAGGGCTCGAATTGAGGGGGGATGACATCCCCCTGGTGGAAAAAAATGTCAAAAAGCATTCCCTCTGTGAAACCACCTTCCCCCCTTACCTTTAGATTAATAATATTGTGTATTATGTAAAACTTACCGTGCAAATTAAATGTTAAAATTCTCTACTTATGATAATTCACAAACTAAATAATTTTTTAATAAGGCTAATTTTAATGAGCCTTAGAAATGTATTTATGTGGCCGTTGAAGCCTATACATCCTCTACATACTGCCTGTCCTTAGTGAATCCGCTTAAGTGCTGAACGCACAAGCCCAAGACAGCTGAAAGAGCACTCATCTCCTGCTCCCTAACGTCTCTGGGTCATCTGACTCTCCACTGCAGCCCACGGGAATTAATTAAATGATGACAGGCTCTCTGCATTGTTGTAAAAATAAGGTTAACTTAATTACAGTCAGAAAGGTCAGGATCAGAACCAGCCCAGAATCCCAATGAGCGGCTGTATGCTCTTGTAGGACGTGACTGGGTGCTTCACTGTGTGAGACAAGGGGAAACTGTCAAGGTGTTTCTAGAAACAAATAGTCCATTGATAATTCTTCAGTCCTCGGAGCATTTTCCCCTCCTCTCTCTGTCCTCTGTTCTATCCCCTTTACCAGGACCCCGTGCTCCTAAAAGTGTCAGCTCTTCTCTTTGCTGTCAAATTGTGTTACCCTTCAATGTGAGACAGCAACATTTGTGATGACAGGAAACTGGAGGAGGAAAATGTGCTGATTTGACCCCCGGTGGAGGAGCGTTCTCTGTCCAATCTACCTCTGATTCAGCTCACAGCACACTTCTATCTGAAATCTTTACAGTTGGGATTGTTCTGACAATGTGCTCACAGAATTCAGAGAAAAAGTATAGAAAAAAGAAAGCGTAATAAAAAATGATAAAACTATTATTATTATTATTATTATTATTATTATTATATTTTCATTATATAGCACTAAAATGCAACTCAAATAATTCAGAAATAGAAAAAAAAAAACTAAAGTAAAAAGCCAAAATTATTCTTTATTGTTGTTGTTGTTGTTGATATTTAATTTTTTTCTCTTGTTTGCAGTTTTATTTTGTTTAGTTATAGTTAGTTTAGTTATAATAATAATAATAATAATAATAATAATAATAATAATAATGAAGATGATGATGATGATAATGATGATGATAATATTTATTATTAATATTATTATTTTAAGATAAAGAAAAAGAGGAACATTTGTTTGTATAGCACTTTTTATTTATAAAATGCAGCTCAAAGAATTCATTGTAATTTAAAAAAAGAAAGCATAACAATAAACAAACAAATAAGAAACTTAATTTATTATTATTATTAATATTATTATTATTATTATTGCTCTTGCTTATTTAATTTTTCATTTCATTCATGTTTTCTGAAATGTTTTAATATTTTGACCTGTGAATTGATTGAACATGTATTGAGCATTTAAAATGTATTTATTAAATTGTTGTTGTTATTAATATTATTATTAAATTATTTACTTTTTTATTAGTCTTTTGTATGTGTGATTTAAGTTAAAGCAGCACACCATATGATACCATTGTTTTTTATGTTATTGAAATATAATTTTGACATTTTATTCCTTCCCCATTTATGTACAGTAGTTTAGCCCTATCCTTGCATGGCTGCAATCAGCTGCCTGGAGGCGTTCCAAACATGGCCACAAAATGAACCGACTTGCCTTAAAGAGACTTTGCAGCTTCTGCTTTTCACAAACTTATCAGTTCTCACAGCACACTCCTCTATTGCACCATTCGTCAAGAACTTTTTGGTTTTCGAGGTTGGCTATAACCTGCCCGTTCTATATCTGTGACTTATATCTTATATCTATATCTTATATCTGTGCTTTAAAATGCGTTTGTCTGAGTCATAGGTGTAAAGATATATGCTGTAGTCTCACATGTTCAATCATTTTAGAGCGTGACTCATAGTCAAGCATATCCTGATGAAACCTGCAAGAACAGTGTTTTTTTTTTTTTTTTTTTTTTTTTTTTTGAAGCGAGAGACAGACAAAGAAAGAAAGGGCTTGAAAAACATGAGCTTACAACCCATAACCCTTTGTTTTTGTCTCGGGTTTTGTCTCTGACATTTCCAGACTTTGTTTGTTGTTGACGGCTCTGGGTTGAACTCACACGCTGCTTCATGTAGAGCTTGTTAAATTTGGAATAAGAAAGACGACACTGTTTGTGATCAAACAACGAGACTAATAATCAATCTTTGTGCTTCTGGAAACGGAGGGAAATATTGTTCAAATACAAATTTCTTTGGTAAAAACACACACAACTGCAGGAAACTGTCCTCTAGGATATAACTGACATCAGAGAAATGTTAATTTTCTATTGAATAACATGCTGCAAGGGAAAACTAATCTAAGACACCCAGTTCTGATTAAGTGGGAGGAATATAGTTACAGTATTTACCAAAAAATATCTGCAGTTCTGACAAATAAAACTCTTCTCTACGGGAGAATACCAATTTTTAGAGGATTTAAAAAGCATAAATGTTAAGCTCATCATTTTATAAAAGCATTTAACATGATTTTAGTGAGTTTATAACATTCTCTGTGTAAAGTTTTATCCAATTTGACAACTTTTATTATTTACAAATTGGCCCCATTCACTTCCATTGTAAGTATCTAATTGTAACACAGCTTCTTTTTAAAATAAAAGGTGGGAAACATATCAATTAATTGGTAATGCCACATATTATTCCACAAATGATGTTGATTGAGCTGAACTTGTTCTAAACCTGGAATATCCCTTTAAGAGAATGGCGCCATTGTTTTGTATGACTAGACAAAACTACATTTAGGGCTTGTTACCAAAACTCTGGAGAGAAAAAAATAAAAAATAAAAAAAATAAATAAATAAACATGGTAACTTCTGTATATGACATAAGTTAAAAATAACTGGTTAGACTGCATTTGTGGCACTGTGGAGGAATTGTTGTTGAGTTATGTCTTCATTATCCCTGCTGTAACCATATTCCATCTGGACCTCTTTTAATAATATGGGCCTTAATTGATGGGTTACCAGCTGTGCTGTTTACACACTTATGTTTTCACATTCACTCTCAGTGCATTCAAGCAATATATTTTATCCATCTGTATGTTCCCTGGGAATTGAACCCATGACCTTGAAAAAGTCTAAGAAAAACTTGTACATAGTATATAATGATCAGTCAGTGGTCTGTTATTTACCCTGAAGACAGAAAGTATGACTCGTGTGAAGTTTGTTGTTTGTTTGAGTCTTTGTTTTTGAGAGATTCAGCTTACCGCTGTAACACTATGCTGAAGGATCATCACAGATTCAAGAATAGCTTTTATGTCAAAAATATACTAGTAGAAGTTTTAGGTAGCTGTGAGGTAAAATTCAAAATAAGAAATAAAGATATAGAGTTACAATTTTGAGATTTAAAGTCACATTACAAGAAATAAACTCAGTTACCTTTTATTTATTAATGTCACAATTGTGGTATATAAAGTCACATCACAACACAAATTAACATTTATTAAAGATATAAAGTCATAATATTACCACAGTTAATTCCATTTATTTATTTAAATAGTTTTAACATTACAAGAACAACATTACTGGGTTACATACAACCCAGTGCTGGGTAAAATATGGACAAACCCAGCGATTGGGTTGTTTTGACCCAGCGGTTGGGTTACTACTCAGATGATGGGTTAAACATTTAACTGAACTGCTGGTTGAAAACAACCCAATCGTTGGGTATGTCTATATTTTACCCAGCGCTGGGTTGTATTTAGAGTGCAGTGGGGAAAATGATGGGAAAAATGGACTTGCAGTCAATTGTGGAGGACAACAGCATCAACTAAAAAATAAGCAGCCTTGGTGGTATCAGACGAAAAAGAAAATTATTTCTATGGAAGTGTGAGGTCATACAGTCTTATTAATCAAGACTTAATTTTTAGGTAATAATAGTAATAAAAATAGCAAATTCTAATAGAGTTGGCCTATTTCAATTCAATGTTATGTGACTGTCAACAAAACAAAACTTAAGTTGAGATCTCAAGAAAGTAATATAATAATAATAATAATAATAATACATTATAAATATATTAGAATTATATTTTTGTATAATAATATTCATAATAAATATTAATATAAACAGAATGAGAGAATAACAAGCACAATAACGTCTGTTCTGTCGAGATGAGAACAAATATTATGTTGAGATCACCAAACAAATTCACAATTATAACAAAAGAAAGAAAAAAATTCTGCTGCAAAGAAATACATATATATATATATATATATATATATAGTATATAATTGTGTGCTTCTAATTATAAAGCAACAGTTTGGACAGGACCCTTTTCTATTCTAACATGACAATGCCTCTGTGTATAAGGCAAGGTTCAAAAAGAAATGATTGATTTAGTCAGTGTGGAAGAACTTGACTGGTCTGCAGAAAGCCAAGTCCTAATCCAAGCTGAACGCCTCTGGTGTGACTTTAAATGCAGACCTTGAGCCAAAAACTCATCACCAAACACCAATGACTTGTACATATGGGTACAGTCATTTTAGACACTTCCAAAACTGCTGCAAAAGAGATGGAAATACATTTTTTAAACACATGCATTATGTTTCCATCTTTGTTGCCACAGTTTTGGAAGTGCCTTTTTCTGTTCTAAAGAAGGGGGTGTCCCAATACGTTTGTCCATATAGTGTCTATGTACAAGTCGCTGGTGTTTGGTAAGGATTAGGACTTGGCTTTCTGCAGACCACTCAAGTTCTTCCACACTGACTGAATCAATCATTTCTTATTGAACCTTGCCTTAAACACAGAGGCATTGTCATGTTAGAATAGAAAAGGGTTCTGTCCAAACTGTTGCTTTAAAATTAGAAGCACACAATACCCTAGAATATCATTATATGCTTAAACATTAAGATTTGTACTCATGGAAATTACTAAAGTAGTGCTAAAGTAGTCAAAACTGTTCATTAGAAGGGGTGACCCAATACTTTTGGCAATATAGTGTATATATACAGGTGCATCTCAATAAATTAGAATGTCGTGGAAAAGTTCATTTATTTCAGTAATTCAACTCAAATTGTGAAACTCGTGTATTAAATAAATTCATTGCACACAGACTGAAGTAGTTTAAGTCTTTTTTTCTTTTAATTGTGATGATTTTGGCTCACATTTAACAAAAACCCACCAATTCACTATCTCAACAAATTAGAATATGGTGACATGCCAATCAGCTAATCAACTCAAAACACCTGCAAAGGTTTCCTGAGCCTTCAAAATGGTCTCTCAGTTTGGTTCACTAGGCTACACAATCATGGGGAAGACTGCTGATCTGACAGTTGTCCAGAAGACAATCATTGACACCCTTCACAAGGAGGGTAAGCCACAAACATTCATTGCCAAAGAAGCTGGCTGTTCACAGAGTGCTGTATCCAAGCATGTTAACAGAAAGTTGAGTGGAAGGAAAAAGTGTGGAAGAAAAAGATGAACAACCAACCAAGAGAACCGCAGCCTTATGAGGATTGTCAAGAAAAATCGATTCAAGAATTTGGGTGAACTTCACAAGGAATGGACTGAGGCTGGGGTCAAGGCATCAAGAGCCACCACACACAGACGTGTCAAGGAATTTGGCTACAGTTGTTGTATTCCTCTTGTTAAGCCACTCCTGAACCACAGACAACGTCAGAGGCGTCTTACCTGGACTAAGGAGAAGAAGAACTGGACTGTTGCCCAGTGGTCCAAAGTCCTCTTTTCAGATGAGAGCAAGTTTTGTATTTCATTTGGAAACCAAGGTCCTAGAGTCTGGAGGAAGGGTGGAGAAACTCATAGCCCAAGTTGCTTGAAGTCCAGTGTTAAGTTTCCACAGTCTGTGATGATTTGGGGTGCAATGTCATCTGCTGGTGTTGGTCCACTGTGTTTTTTGAAAACCAAAGTCACTGCACCCGTTTACCAAGAAATTTTGGAGCACTTCATGCTTCCTTCTGCTGACCAGCTTTTTAAAAATGCTGATTTCATTTTCCAGACTGCCAAAAGCACCAAAAGTTGGTTAAATGACCATGGTGTTGGTGTGCTTGACTGGCCAGCAAACTCACCAGACCTGAACCCCATAGAGAATCTATGGGGTATTGTCAAGAGGAAAATGAGAAACAAGAGACCAAAACATGCAGATGAGCTGAAGGCCACTGTCAAAGAAACCTGGGCTTCCATACCACCTCAGCAGTGCCACAAACTGATCACCTCCATGCCACGCCGAATTGAGGCAGTAATTAAAGTAAAAGGAGCCCCTACCAAGTATTGAGTACATATACAGTAAATGAACATACTTTCCAGAAGGCCAACAATTCACTAAAAACGTTTTTTTTTTTTTTGTTTGTTTTTTTTTATTGGTCTTATGATGTATTCTAATTTGTTGAGATAGTGAATTGGTGGGTTTTTGTTAAATGTGAGCCAAAATCATCACAATTAAAAGAACCAAAGACTTAAACTACTTCAGTCTGTGTGCATTGAATTTATTTAATACACGAGTTTCACAATTTGAGTTGAATTACTGAAATAAATGAACTTTTCCACAACATTCTAATTTATTGAGAGACACCTATATATAGGTTAAAGATTAAGACATTAAAGAATTAAGTAAATAGAGTCAATTTCAATTTCATGCTGACTTCAAACTCAAAAATAAACAAAAAATATATGGTTATCTTCTATGTTGTGAAACATATATGTTTTGGGGATTTTTTTCCCTCCTTGATACACTTGTGGTGGTTCCAGTCAAAAATGACCGGCCTACAAAAACAATTGCTTATAAACTACTTTTTATGCTACAAAACCTGTGCTAATTGAAAGAAAACAAGCTGATGAATCTAAGATTTGGTGATAACATAGCATAATGAAAAATTTACAAGCCTATTTCTTTTAAAAGGCCAGAACATCAAATTAGGTAAGGATTTTCAGCGCAGTACAAGGGATAAAAAGTGACTGTAATAAACATTCAGAAGATCATTACAGCGTTCACCTCTGAGCTGAGCATCCAGATCCTCACTGTTTCTGCAGAATTGGCACAGCAGGGAGCAATCTACTGGACCTTGCAGAACGAACACTTCCTCGCCATCGTGTTTTTTAGCAGTGCACGGGCCCTAAGGGAAGTAATGTTTCCTTTTGAAGTCTGCAAAGCCTTCATGTCCTAGATTTCTTTTATAAAAAGCACAGGTTGTACAAAGCACTGTGAGGGGTTTCATTTAGAGGAGTAGTTCTGGCATATGTCACTCATTCTCCTCGGCTCTCACAGAAGACATGTCAATGTTGCTCTCGCTTCACAATTGACAAGCACGTCTATTTTTTTTTTTTTTTTTTGCCAGCGGTACTAGTGTACAACACTCCATCCCTTTGAGATCAAGGAAACGCCATCTTCCTTATCACATGCAACATCTGCTAAGCTAATTACAAATTGATTCCCATACAATGAGCAGACTTTGTTGGCTCAAATGTCTACTTCACCATCCCTGAAGGAAGAAGCCGACTCCTGGAGTTTCCTGGAACAAAGACAGGTGGGAAATCAGACCTCCTCCTGAATATTAGTGTTTAGACATGGTGAGAAGCCTATTTATGGATAAAATCATTTGCACGACCCCCCCCAGTATGCAATGCTTAATCAACTGAGTGGAGGTAAACAGAGCTAATAATTCATGCTGCAAGTCATACAAACCCAGCACAGTTAAAATATGATCCTGTCTTACAGTGTCAATACCTACTGTGAGGCATGATGGGATAGATGAACAATTGTAAGCCGAGAAGCCCCTTTTAGGTAACTAAAAGTAAGACTAATCTTATTGATTCATCTGACTGAGTGGCATATTTAAAATAACAGCTTACTCAAAAATTACAATTTTGAATTATTTACTCATCTCCATGTTATTTCAATCCTGTATTATTTCATTTGTTTAACACAAAATGCTTTTATACAATTTCAGAAGAATATAGTGAAGAATATACTTTAAATATAGTGTGATGTTAGATTTTTTTATTCTTCTTCTTCTTTTTTGTACTTTTTGCAGCCTGACATTGTAAATCACCATCCACTTTCAGTGGAAAAGAGCAGCTTGGACATTCAGGTAAGCATTTCCTTTTGAGTTTCACTGACAAAAGAAAATAATACAGGATTAAAATAAAATAATAAATAATAAAAATTTATATTATAAAAAATATAATAAAAATAAAAATGATAATAAAAAGTCGCAAAGGATGAGAACACTCATTTACATATTCAAAATAATTATTTAAATTATTTTCCCAATTATATTATATTATATTAATAATATGCTGCAAAATAGGAGAATATTCATGTATATTTTCAATATGATTATTTAATTTTAAATAAATCAAATTATATTTTAATAAGACTTGCCAAATTTAAAATAATCACCATCCAATTTTATTTTCAAAAGCCAGCTTAAATATTTGGCAAACATCCTTTTGTTTTTCACTAAAAACAGAGGACAATACAGGACTAATAAAAAAAATAATAATAATATAATGCATATAATTTAATAATTATATATTATAACAAATTACATATTCAAGATAATTATTTCAATTAATTTCCCAAATAAATCTACCCATATTTTAACTAGAGTTGTGCCTTTAAAACTTCAAAATCATTTTAAAGTTTATAATCAATATTCACTTTCATTAAAAATAAATAGATGGATGGATGGATGTTCAGCTATACATTTAGTAATTTAATTCATTGTGTTATTCTGAAAAAAATTGAATAATGCAGTATTATAGTGACATAAGTGATTAAAGTTGGACAGTTTTCATTTTAGGTCAAACTATTCCAAAGGCAATTAATTAAAACCTAAAAGCTATTTCACTTTTATGATTAACTGATGCTGGTAGAAAATAACAAGAAGCACAGTTGAATATAAGTTCGTTTATGAGGCACACTTCAGTGATTTTGACCATAAAGCCTCATCCCAGAGCGATCCATGAGAATCCTGAGTTAAGCTAAACAGTCAATACAATATTGCCTGAATGACCATTACAGTATAATGTTATTGCACACAAGCTCCCGCTGCTTGAATGAGAATGCAGCTTTATGTGTCATGTTTCGTCTCAATGGCTCCTCAAGGCAGCTGCAGGTGTAAAAGTTGCATTAGCATCAGCTGTCTCTATGATTGCCTCATAGGAGATCATAATACAGATATGACCCAGTTTATTACCCAAATGGAAGGAAGTGTTAGATGTTCGGTTAAGAAATACAGCTGTGTTTTAGAGCTGTAACCATAATTTATGTGTTGCCTAAACCCATTCAGAGCTCATTTATAAGGCTACTGTTATTCAATTATGAGTATTTGGACAACCCCGGAGCCTCTTTTACTGAAACTGTGTGGGTGAGTGAATCTCATTTCCAGGACATATTCACAACCCAAAAAATAAGAAAATACTTTTCACATAGGAAAAAGCATATTATTTGGAGAAAAAAGTATACTTTTTTATTTATTAATATTTTTAGCATTTTTATATTATTGTGTTAAAATATCCATTATTCCAAAAATCACCCTAAATTTCCATTACTTTTGTACTTTTAGTTTTATTCTATTTAACTTCTAATTTGTAATGATAACTCCCATTAGAATCTCATTATTTTAATGCAGTTGTATTATTATGGTACTACAGGAAAAAGTGCTGTATTTTTATTTTGTATTTAAATCAGTAAACATTAAAATTCAGTACAAGTGCTGTCATTATTAATACAAAATTTACAACCTAATTATATTTTAAATATTAATATGTAAATTGTATTTAGTATATATGGATTGATGCAGGGTTATTAAGTTAACTAAAACCATTTTCATTACTTGAAATAAACTTAATTTAATAAATAAATAAATAAAATTAAAGTATATTTAATTAAATTATGACATTATATTTAATATTTATGGCTTAATGCAAGGTTAAATTAAGTAAAACCATTTTCATGACTTGAAATAAACTTTAGCTGAGCATAAATAAATAAATTCAATTATGAAATTTTGTTTAATATTAATATTTACTTGAAAATTTAAATAAAATAAACGTTAGAAACGAAAACAAAATAAAAAAAATAATAATAATTTTATCTTATTTCACCTGGTTGGTGAGGCAACCTTTTTCATTTTCATTTAGTTTAATTTGATGTACTAAAATAACTAAAATGAAAAGTAAAATAAAAAATAGTACAAATATTTAGACATATTTAACAAAAACTAATAAAAATCCACAACAAAATTACTAAAACTTTAACTACAAACTAAAAACAGAAAATATAAAAATTTAAAAATAATTCAAAATATTAATAACTGAAATATTGTCTTAACGATACTAAAATAACGCTGACTTAATCTGAATAATTATTAGATATTAGTAATTATTAGTAAAGTATGTTGAGTTTCAGTTGTGCAGAGTGGCCCCGCCCACTGTGAAATCTCATTGGTCCAAAATGCTGCTTCGCTTCTCATAACTGTAATAAACATCTTTAAACATCGAATCGCTTCTGACCGCAATGCAGTATTAATAAATAATTTTCAATAAAAAGTAATTTCATAATGCAAAATATCTTTAAAAATGTTTGATTTTCTTTAAGCAAAACATATATTTTTGATTTTGAGGTGAAATATGCCCATGACATGTTCTTGACATGTTCTTGAGATTTCCAGCGGATACCCTCGGCTCTTTTTCCCTCTGCTCGGCTGCACAGACACAAACAGAAATGCATTAGACTGGAGATGTGAAGGGATTGGGAAGAGTCAAGGTCTGAATGAATAAACCCAGAAGGAACTCTCCACACATCAGCCGAACAGAAAGACACACAGTCACTCCAGAGCAGGTGAAAAGTTCACTCTGTCTGTGAAGGAGGAGGTCAGAGCACAGCACATCCACACATGAATCGCCTGTGTGCTCAGGCAGTTTTGCATGTATTTTCCCCATAAATTAGTGCCTTCAGATGAATTATCTTTACTGATGTAATCTTAATTAAATACTTAACGCATGACATAGATGTGTGTTAATATTATACATTACCACTTGTCATCCTACATTAAACAGTTAATGCAAGCCTTATTAGCACACGTCAATGAGATCAGCATACTTTTAATACTTTTGTGAACATGCCTTAAATGAATGCATCCTTTGCTAAGAGGATGTTATTGTAGGATAGTGCAGTGTCAACTATATTTAACCCGACAGCAAGACAGCGACCCATAAGTAAGCAAATAATCTGAATAAATTATATCAAAGGTTGTTTACAGAAGTCTTAAAGGTACAGTAGCACAAAAAAAAAAGAGGAAATTTTAAAAATGGTATTAGTGACCGGAGATGTAATTTTTGGTAAACTGCCATAACCAGACAGACTCTGTTTTACGCTCTCCAGTGTGCTCTTTCTGGACTGTAATTTACGAGTTAGTCCTAGACTGAAGGACAGGACGGTGGAGGAAGACAGACCGGTGTCAAATTTTGTGATGAGTCAAGACACATGCCTCAATCTCAGTGATTTGCTGGCACTGTACATGGAGAAGAGAGATACATTTCAAGTACTCTGTCAGCATCCAAAAGAGAGTGACATCTCTACATTAACAACTAGTTTTTCAGTTCAGCACTGTACACACCCAAAACCTAATGGAAAAGCACTATTTAATGAAAAATAAAAACTGAAAACAACAACAACAACAACAACAACAACAATAATAATAATAATAATAATTTGTATTATTATTATTATTATAGATGAATAAATACAAATAAATTTAAAATAATAATAACAACAATAAGAACTTAAAAAAAATATAAACAAAATAAATAAAATTATAAAACAAAAAATATAATAATAATAATAATAATAATAATAATAATAACAATAACAATAATAATAAATGTAAAACACAGTAAAAAAAATAAATTAACATTAAATAATTAATAAAAATTAAAATAATGAACAAACATATAAATAAAAATAAATAAATAAATAAATAAATAAATAAATAAATACATAAATGCTGGAAAATTCACTAGTAAATAAATAAATAAATGCTGGAAAATGCACTAAGAATTGTCAGGATTCTGGACTGTCTGTGTCGTGTTTTGCCCCTGTTTCTGTTCCTGTTTGTCCTTATTTGGTCATGTTCCTGTCCTCGTCTAGTCTAATTAGTTGATTCCCTGCACCTGTCTGTTCCCCCCCCCGGAATTCCAAATCCTCCTGCTGGAACAGGGGGACAGATCTCTCAAGGACCATACATGACTGTTCCTGTTGTTAGCTAACACCACCAGCTACCCAGCTCTGTGCGTTCTACGACACCAGTTTAAACACCGCATGCAGAGTGCCGTTGTCCAAAGATGGTCTTCAAGAGGATTTCGCCGCCTTCATGGAGTGGACACTGGTGAGAAACGGATCCCCGTTCACCATCAGCTCTGAGGAGGATCTCGCCAGTTCCACTACAAACCCAGTGCCCAGCCCACCATTCTCCACGCCGCGCAGAGCGCATGCTCGAGCCCACCGCTGACGGAGAGCCAGAGCCTGCAGCGACCGATGAGCCATCGCCGCACTGAGCGACAAAGCCACAGATCACCGCGGAGCCGGAGCTGCTAGTGACGTCAGTCCAGGTGCGTGAGCCAGCAGCCACACCCACCATGAGGGAGAGTGCTGCGGACGGTGAGGAGCTCCGCCCCCCCGCACCGCGGCTAAGGGTGAGCTTATGATGGACCTGGATAGAGGAGAGGCGAAAAAGGACTTAATTGACTGGGAGGCTGACCTGCTCCTTCTACTCCCTCCTTCTTCGGAGCCCTCTGTTACCCCCGTTCCCACGTCCAGCCCTGAGTAGGCTGCGGTTTCCATGTCCTACCCAGAGAAGGCTCCCGTTCCTGAGTTCAACCCTAAAAGCCCAGAAGCTCACAAATGCCTGCCCTCCCACCCGCTCCTGCCTCCTCCTCCGCTGCCCCTCTGCTCGCCCTCAGCCCCCTATCTGTATGGTGAGAGCCCCGCGGGACTGCCATCCTCCAACATTGCCATGGCTGGAGTATCCCTTGACTCCGCCTGCAGCCTCTGAGGCTGAACTCCGCCTCGGCCCGTCAGCTCCTAGCTCCCTCCTCTCCGCCGTGGCCCATCGGTCCACCGGGCTCCCTCGTCCCTCCGACTCCGCCTTGGTCTGGCGTCGACCATCTTGCGCCTCGGGACTCCACTCCTCCGGCTGCACCTCATCCCTTCGTTCCTCCGGCTCCGTCAGGCTCCTTCATCCCTTCGGCTCCTCAGTCCTCTGTCGCTCCGGCTCCACCGCGGCCCTCTGGATCCCCGCCTCTGCCTCAGTCGCTGGCGCCATCTGCTCCGCCTTGGTCCTCTGGATCCTCCCCGTCGCCCTTGCACTTCGGCTGTCCGTCTCTGCCTCGGGCTCCTCCGCCGCTGTCGGTCAGCCCCCTGGAGTCAGTGGCCATTCCTCCTCCTCCATGGCTCCTCCCTCCATCGGCTCCACCATGGGTCGCCAGTATGGCTGTGGCCTGTGTCCTACTCAGCTCCTCCTGCTCCAAGTCCCTCCTGGCTCCTCCCTCCTTCGTCACCTCCCTGGACTCTGTCTGCCGGCCCCCTCCCTGGTGTCCGTCCTCCTCCGGAGCCTCCTCCCTACTTCCCACCTGCCCCTCCCATGTTGTATCTACGGTGCAAGGACGCACCTTCCAGGAGGGGGCGACATGTCAGGATTCTGGACTGTCTGTGTCGTGTTTTGCCCCTGTTTCTGTTCCTGTTTGTCCTTATTTGGTCATGTTCCTGTCCTCGTCTAGTCTAATTAGTTGATTCCCTGCACCTGTCTGTTCCTCGTTATCCTGTGTTTAAAAGCCCCAGCCTGTTCAGTTAGTGTTGGTCGGGTCTACCAGTGATGTTCGTGTGTCATTCCTCGTTCCAAGTGTGGATTTACCCTGTGTGTTGGATTGAATTAAAGACTGTTTCGTTTATCCACGGCTCCTTCATTCCTTACGACAGAGAAACGTGAAAATAATATAAATAAATACAGCTGCCAAATTTATACACTTATATATTAATTATTTTGCCAAAAAATATATATTTTTAAAACTTAAATGTACAAATACATACATATCCTGTTTGTGAATTTTAACCCCATCAGAGAAATGCATACCTGAAGAACCACTTAAATGTTAAAATATGCATTTTTAAAGTCCAAATTCACTACAAACCCAACAACTACTACAGGTAATGCACCTTACCAAGCCATTCACACACATTCACATGTGTCTTTGTGTTCCTAAAATAGATAAGTGTCTTCTAAAACCACTTTTTGGAATAACTAATCAATGATTCACCACAGTAATGCAAATATTGGTTTGTGTGTTTATTTATCATTTGACGTGTGATTTAATTGAATTAATCACTAAGCGTATCAAGAAATTAATTCAGTTAAATATTTTAATCGATTGACAGTCCTAATTATAACAGTTCCACGATCCTTCCTTGCACAAACAGACATAACTGCCTGAGGGGATGGATGTGTTTGGGTGTGCAGACACACACATCAGGGCCAGATGATAGGGTGTCATCTCCACTCACCCAAACTGCACTCATGGTAATTACATTCAGAGAGTAGTTCCCCGCCTCCCTCTCACCCTTTAAATCATTCAGTACATTCACCTGCTGAACCTCCAAGTACAAGAGCAGGACATCTCCACACTCACCTTGTTATGCTGTTTCCTTCATTCACGGAGATGTACAAATGTCCTGTACAGAAACACAACTGCATACTGCATGCATTTACATCTGTGAAAGGAAAGAGGACAGGAAATCAATGCAATGTTTTTTTTAATTAAGAAAAATAAAAATACACAGTGCCACTTCTCTTTCTGCCAGCAGTGCGATCAAACTAAAGTGAATTACAAATGCAACCCAGAGCTTTTATTGGCTAAACTCAATCTCTACATAAATTCAGCCAGATAAGTTTAGTGCAGATTGTAAGACGTTTTATAGTAATTCATTATAAGCATAAAAAAGCTGTAAATTACAAGTGACTTTATGACATAGTTTTCTGGGTGAATGCATTTCACTGGTGTGGTGTAAACTTTTGTAGCGTTTTATTATCCTAAAGTCCACTTATTAAGTTAGTCAAGGTTTTTTGTACCAAAACAGGGTTAATGTGCTATTATATCGAGTATGTCACTCACATCACAAAAAAAAAAAAAAATCATTCAGTGCGTCATGAAAGCAAATATATATATATATATATATACACACATCCCCAAAATATCGAGTTATCATTGTTGTCAATATCCCACACCCCTAGAGCAAGGATGCATTTTAATACATTTACAATGTTAAAAAAATACTTCCATTTCAAACAAATGCTGTTTTATTCATAATAAAGTCCTGAAAATGGATGACCATCATGGTTTCCACAATAAAAATAAGCAGCACAACTGTTCCCAAAATTGAAAATAATAAATGTTTTTGAGTGCCACATCAGCACATTAGATTAATTTCTAAAGAGTAAATTGAAGATGGGAGTAATGACTAGTGTTGTAGTACCGCATTTGTACTCGGTCTTGTCTTGGTCTCAAACTAAGAGGACTCAGGATTTTGTTTCAAAACTGGTCAAGACTACAACTGCAGGAATATCACTAAATTGTCTGATTTATTTACAACCATCATTAATGTGATTGGATGTAAAACTTCCTGCTTCAAATGCAATCAATAACTAATTAAATAACTAAATAACAAAAATAAATCATTTGATTTATACCAGTGGATCTCAAAATGTTTGACTTCACTGCCACCCTATTGTCCATAACATTATTTGAAGGCCCCCCTCCACTCACCCAAAATATTTTAGAGCTTAGCATGACTAGAAAGTTGTACATTCATTATAAAAATAACCAAATACAAAGAAATATCTTTGATTTTTACCTGTTTTAATTTCAATGCTTGTTTTGTTTTATTTTAAACAATTTTAAGTCACCTTGAAGCCCCCTTGGAAGTTTGTTGAGGCCCCACAGTGGGCCTCGGACCCTGGCTGAAAACAAATGATTTATGCTGTTATACTGGGTCAGAAATTACTGAAGGACTGTATTAAAATGTCTCCAAAATTAATACATACACCCACAAAATATCAAGATATTGTTGCAAAAAGTGCTTGACAATATAAGTGCTTGAGTGTATGAGATGTGGATTTTTATATTATAATATGATATAATTAAGCAATATCACAAGAGCAAGAGAACTGTTTTGAAAAAAAAATATTGCTTTTATAAAAAACATTCAGTAAACAATTTTTTAACATTATTCTCAACATTATTTATGCATCTGTAATTTTACCAATTCAGATGCAGCTTCTGTGCCACCACCGCAGTGCAAAGATGAATTTTGTTGTTAGAGATTTCATTTGATAGGTAACAGCTCTGTAAGTGTCTTTTTATTGTATTTAATGATTAAAAATAAGGCATTTCTCAGGCAGTAAATGTGGATCATTTAGATGAATTTGAGCAATGCTGGTCTGGTCTTGGTCTTGACTCGGTCTCGACCTGCCTTGGTGTTGGTCTTGTCTTGGCCTCATCACACAATTGTCTTGGTCTCGAAATAGGTGGTCTTAACTACAACACTAGCAATGACTACTGAAAATTCAGTTTTGCAATCGCAGGAATAAATTACATTTTAAAATATTATATTAAATAGAAAGCAGTCATTACAAATCTATAATAATATTTCATATTACTGTTTTTTTTACTGTAATTTTGATCAAATAAGCACAGCCTTATTGAGCATTAGAGACTTAAAAACATTAAAAATCTTGTCGACCACAAACTTTTGAACAGCAGTTTATTTTTACACAACCATCTCTCTGAAACGTTATATAAGAAATGTAGTTTCAGTAACATACATTTAAGAACATATGCAAATGACCACTGATTGGCTTACTTCCCTACAGTGGCATAGATCACACTGTCATTCATCAGGGCAGGCCAAATTGAATATGCAACACTGAATATGACTGATAAGTGGGCGGTCATATGCTAATGTGTTTGTGCCTGTGATGCCAAGACCATGAAGATTTCAAAATGACCCAATTTTGCAGCTTATAGTTTCCATAAATGAAATTCTACATTCTACATTTATTTCAAAAAAGCAAAAAAAGGTGATTGGTTTATACAGGAAAGCTATGATATTTCCATGAATGTCTGTGATTAAACGTAACTGGAGTAATCACAGAGATACTGGCCCGGCAGATGAGCTACTCTTAAATAAATCAACTCATTTGAATGCATTAGCATTCCTCATCTCCACTATGAGGGCAAAACGCACTCGCTTACTTTGGTTCAGTAGCTTATATAAATACACTTAGGCGGTGAGACAGACTGCTTCAGTAACTGCACTTTTTTTATTCACTGGCTCTTTTGGTTTGCTTTTTTCATCGCAACGAGGACTCCGTGGGAGAAACGGGAAGGTCTTAGGTGTCTCTGAATCTATGAGATTGTGAGAAGGTGTACAGACATAGTTCATTAGCTGGCTACTTTCATCTTGAATCTAATTTTTCTGTCAAACTATCAGATGAGATTAAGCAGCCGTGCCATTACGTGGCAAAGAGTGGCGATACGTTTCCATTTAACACGTCAGTGACTTTCAATTGGGAGCTGCCCTGCTGAAATGGAGAAAAGTTACAGTGAAAGTTGATGAGTTATTGGACCATTAGGATCTTTCAGCTTCCTGTGGTGTATGAAACAAATCAACAGAATATTGAGGCTGGAGTGTTTAAATGGATGCATTCTTTACTTTAATGAACAGTGTTTATATTGACAGCATAAATCAACACTCAGTGCAACCGATTTTTCTGCTAGATCATTGTTGCGTTTGAATCTCGGACCTTTGCACTGAATCCACTGCACAGACTGATGTAAGTAATACATCCAATCTGATATAACCATTTTTCTAGGTTAGACTTCATATATTATATCAAAACGCAAAAATGAACTCAGCTAACCTTTACCTTTATCTTGTTGGCTTGAACTAACTATTTATACAGCTGTTTTTTTTTTTTGGTTTTTTTTCCACAGCTTATCCACAATTTACTTATTTGAAACAGCGACCAAATATTACAATTTGACTATTTTTATATATAATGTCACCATAATTGAGATCCTGCTTGTTTTGTGCTGGATTAATACAGTCCTGAGAGCTATATATACACACATGTAAAAAGATATCATCCTGTTAATAAAATTTTGTGTCGTTTCCTAGTATTTGTTAGTAACCTTTAAAGTAGTTTTTACAACTAAATTCTCAGCAATTTACTACTCAGTATTTACAATTATGAATACTCAGCAAAATAAAATTAAATGAAAATTAAATTAAGATAATAATGATCAAATCAAAATAAAATTAAGAAAGCTAAAATAACAAAAAAATCAATCAATCAATCAATCAATCAATCAATCAATCAATCAATCAATAAATAAATGGCAAAGGCAAGCAAGCCATTCGGACTCTATAAATCAAAGATATATTGATACTGAGAAATGTGAATTACTTGAAAATCTATATCTATATCTATCTATCTATCTATCTATCTATCTATCTATCTATCTATCAATCAATCATCACACTTTATTTTAAGGTCCAATTCTTGCTATTAACAAACCATTAACTATGACTTTTGCCTCAAACTCGTAATTTGCTGCTTATTAATAGTTAGTAAGGTAGTTGTTAAGTTTAGATATTGGGTAGGACTAGGGATGTAGAATATGGTCATGCAGAATATGTGCTTTATAAGTACTAATAAACAGCCAATATGTTAATATAGGCATGCTAATAAGCAACTACGTAATAGTAAGAATTGGTCTCTATACTAAAGTGTTACCTTATCTATCTATTTCTATCTATCTATATCTACAGATCTATCTATATGCATTGCAATGCATTAATTTCCTTTAATTTAATTATGAATGAGACGTTTGGCATTTGGTGAACTTACAAATTTAAATTGGCAAAGCAAAAGTGCTACTGGGAATAATTATTAAGACAAAATCTTAAATCTCAAGTTTCATCAAGGAAGTACAGTTTTAGCTTCCCAAATGCTGGTTTGAACTATAGACTGATGCATGCACATGATGGGAAAGTCGTGGCCTAATGGTTAGAGAGTCGGACTAGAGAGTTCGAGTCTCAGGTCCGGCAGGAATTGTAGGTGGGGGGAGTGAATGTACAGCACTCTCTTCCACCTTCAATACCACGACTGAGGCACCCTTGAGCAAGGCACCAAACCCCCAACTGCTTCCCGGGTGCCGCCTTGTGTTCGGCGGGTGTGTGTTCATGGTGTGTGTGTGTGTGTGCACTTAGGATGGGTTAAATGCAGAGCACTAATTCCGAGTATGGGTTACCATACTTGGCCACATGTCACGTCACTTCACTTCATTAATGAGGCCACACATGAGATCATCTGGTCTTCCTCCTCAGCTCGTGAGTCTGCATGTGGGAGTAGGAAAAGCCTGATAAACAAGGAACCAGGTTAGCAGAAAAGAGCAGAACGCTTGGGGTGCCGTCGTCAGCCGGAGCACCATCATTTGTCAGCATTAGAGCAGTATTAGCTGACATCTCTCCAAGCAGGGAAACACTTAGATGCCAGCCCCTCTCAGAAAGTCATACTAAAGAGCTGCCCGATGCAGTCCTACATCTAACTATAGCTTCACTGGACAGCATGCATGTTTTTCAGTTTTTAGCAGGAATAAAGAGGTGTCAGTTAGCAGGAATTACACTGTTTTTCTTGGTAGATTTGCCAGGTTTCTGAAGTCAGGCCCCTGTTTATATCTGCATATTATAATGTTAATCTGCTATAATCACATTCATCTGCTCTAATTGTGAATCACATATGCCTGTGGCTTGTGCTACTTTTGCTGAGCGAGAATACGAAGTCTACAACAAATCTTTCTAAAACGTTAGAGGCGCCACGGCATGCATTTATTTAGTCACTCCCAGATGGGCACAGGCACTAAATATGCAAATAAACTACACATAAACAAACACAGACAAACTTACACACAGATGGCAACTGGGTTAAATGGTTAAAGATATGGTATCAAATCAAAAAAGCAGATTGCATTTGCCCATTCTGATTTGATAAGTATAGGGCATGGCAAAATGCGCAGTTATGTTAAATCAAAAATTGTAACTGAAATGTTCAAAACCGGGAAGGGGCAGTATGAAACAAGTCAAAGTGCCTCCTTGCAGGAAACAAAACATAATCAAATAAGTGTTTAAACAATCAAATAAAAAAATTAAAAAGTCCTTGCAGGATTTACTTAAAGATCCAATAAATGCTGTAGCCTTTGAAGGAACTACAAAACAAAACAAAAACTGCCTTCTTGCAGGATTTACTTTAAAATTAAGAAACAACAAATGAAAACAAGACAAAGCAAAACAAAACAAAAACTGCCTTCTTGCAGGATTTCCTTTAAGACCCAAAAGATGTTATAGCCTTTGAAGGAACAACAAATTAAAACAAGACAAGACAATACAAGAAAAAACAAAACAAAAAACTCCGTTCTTGCAGGATTTTCTTTAAGACCCAACACATGCTGTAGCCTTTGAAAACAAAACAAGCATGCATTGAACAAAACAAAACACAACAAAAAATAACTGCCTTCTTGCAGGATTTACTTTACGACCCAATAAATGATGTAGTCTTTGAAGGAACAACAAAACAAAACCAAACAAAACATGAAATAGGCCCTAAAAATAAGAAAGACAATCGTAAATAAACCACATATAAAAATGCACAAATGCACTTGAGATGTATTACACAATATGAAACCAAATGTCAATTATGATTTCATACATCCAATAAAAATCACTTCGAGAGCAGTTAGTTCTAAGAAACTGAAAAGAAATATATGTATAAAAAACTGTTTGCGGATGCCACTTGGGTTGATATTTTTTTTTATCTAATATAGTGACATTCAGACAAGTGCGGCTAAAGAATCCAAACTCATTTCTGAGGGCCGCTCTACAATGTTATCTTCCTTCCATGGTTAAGTTTCAGGCGGAAATAGAGCCCTAGGCTCAAGTGGAAATGTCTGCACAGATATAAAATATCATCTATTGATCGGTTCAAGTTTTATTAGCCTGTTCTCTCGATCAGCCCTATTCAGTCCTAAATGAAACTGCCATTTATTATACAAATCAAATCAGTACTCATGACCTAAGTCATACATTTGCATAAATTGTATTAGCTATCTCTGAAAGCCCTTACAAGTTGGCCATGTATCGCTGTAGGACGTTTCAGTGACAGAGGTTAATATTCAAATCTGAGAGGTGAAAACTCCTTTTGAATATCCTATTACTTGTATTAGTAATGACAAAACTACTCTTCCCTTCACAGCCTTTTTTCTATTGTAGCATGGGTAATTTCTCCAGTTCCAACCTATTATAATTTACTAACGAATGAATATTGTCTTGGGTATCTTCTTATTAACTGGTCATTAACAACCTATTTATAATCTACAGTTTAATCTAGAATATGGGATCAAAGGCATGAATCAAGATGTGCTCTAATGAACTTCACAATAAGGGACTAGCTGATTACTTACTGTTTGCATATCCAGGTTTCTGCGTGCATTTACAAATTACACAATTAAAGCAATAGTACATTCAAAATGAAAACTTAGTCATAATTTACATAATTTAATCTTATGTGGTTCGAAAACTTTTATGAATTTCTTTCTTCTGTGGAACACAAAGATATGGCAGCCACGGAGGGAAAAAATTAAAAGGTAATTGCAACTTTTCTCTCACAATTTGACATTTTTTCTCACAATTCTGAGTTTATATGTCGCAATTCTTTTTTTTTTTTTGTAGAATTGCAAGATATAAACTCAGAATTCCAATAATTTAGAATTCTGTCTTTTTTCCTCGTAATTCCGAGTTTACATCTTCCAGTACTGACCTTTTTTTCCTCAGAATTCTCAGTTTACATCTCACAAATTAGTTTTCTTTTTCTGCAACAGAATAAAAAACTAAAAAAAGAGGAATTTCAACAACTCTTTATCTTACAATTATGACTTTCTTTCTTGCAGCTGTTTAAATCCTGCAATTATGAGAAAATCCTTACAATTATGACAAAAAAAAAAAGTGATAATTGTGATATACTGTATAAACTCAGAATTGTGGGGGAAATTCAGAATTGTGAGATAAAAAGTCACAATTACCATTTTTATTTTTTATTCTATGGCAAAAAAGGGCTTTTATACAAAGATGTTATTTTGAAGAATGTTGGTAACCAAACAGTTTTGGGTCCCACTGATTTCCATAGTGTGGATAAAAAAATAAAAAAAAAATAAAAAACAAATGGGACCTGAAACTGTATGGTTACAACATTCTTCAAAATATATTCCTTTTTGTTCTGCAGAAGAAAGAAATGCATACAGGTTTGGAACAATATCAGAGTAAGTTTATAATAACAGAATTGTCTTTCCCTTTAAAAGGAACAGAATTTTAAAAAATTAAATAAAATCCCAATATGACTTTCGTTCTTCTTTAAAGCACACAACTGCATGACGGAAGAAAACGACCATAATGATTAATAATAGCATCTTATTGTGTTTGTGTGAAAAAGAATGTAGTAAATAATGGCCGAATTTTCATTTCTGGATGAAAACGTTGACCCTCGTCCCCTGGAAAAAATAACTGCATAATTGGCACACTTGAGAGCATGTTTTCAGCTTCACAGGAACACATCCTCCCGGCCTCCTCCTCATCAACCTGCTTGATTTCTTTAATAATGAGGCATTTCGCCTCCCCGCTGGTTTCCTGACCCTGCTCTTCAGACCTTCAAATGTTCAAGAGCCGTAAAGCAGAAAACACCTTTCATGCCTCATCAGTCCCAATCTTGCCGATAGGGCATTTAAGAACTGTGAAGACTAATTCCCCTGTTATTGATGGTTAATCTGTAGAAGTGTCTATAAGACGAATGTCAGGTGAAAAGAAAGGCATTTGAAGGATGAAAATTGAATATATTCAGTTATAAATCAGACACGCAACTGACAAATATCACATTATGCTAGTAACTTTCATATCTGCTGCTGTGAGGAGTGAAGGGCATACAATTGGAGATTAAATAAATATATAATCCAGCAGACAGGACAGAAAAACGACCTTCAGGGACATGAAACAAGATTTTCCCTATTACTATGACAGAGAATTAGACGTTATTGCCAAACAACAAGTGTATTTACGCAATAAGCAAGCATAAACATAAAACAAAAATATATTTGTATGTCAGAAGAGCTCTGTGCAGAACTGCAGTTAGAATTCATGTGGCTTGGAGTTTTTGTTTTTTTGTTTTTGTTTTTTTGGAAAAGGAAAAACAATGCTACAGTATATAATAATAATAATAATAATAATAATAATAATAATAATAATAATAATAATAATAATAATAATAATAATGCATAGTTATGAATATTTAACTAAATTAAATAAATTAAAGAATATTTAACTAAATCAAATAAACTACAGGTTAACTTGTGGTGACTGTAATCATGGTTTGTACAGACCGTAATGTGCTTTGTGCAGTGAATTACTGAAATATAACTACTAGAATACACTACTTGTATGTGTTATATTGCATATTATTTGGCCAATAAACAATAATTTTGCAATAATTTAGGATTTTAATTTTTTTCCCTTGTAATTCCAAGTTTAGATCTTGCAATACTGATGTTTTTTTCATCTGAATTCTCAGATTACATCTCACAAATTAGTTTTCTTTTTCTGCCACAGAATAAAAACTTTTTTTCTCTGAATCCTCAGTTCACATCTTGCATTATTATTATTATTATTATTACTGAAGTTTTAATAATTTCAAATTAAAAATGGTAATTTATTACATTTGATTAACTTACGTTTTGATATTAATTTAATAAATTAAATCTGAGAAACTCACAATGAAAAAAATTAAACAAAAGAATTTATTTCTTGAAATAAAATAAATGTTAACAAATAAAATGCACACAGACATACATATACATATATATACACACATACATATATGTTTACTTGTGTTATCTTTGATTAATATTTAAATTTGTTTGATGATCTGAAACATTAAAGTGTGACAAACATGCAAAAAAATAAAAAAAATCAGGAAGGGGGCCAACAATTTTTCACACCACTGTACATGTATATGTGTGTGTATATATATATATATATATATATATATATAAATACAGTGCCCTCCACTAATACTGGCACCTTTGGTAAATCTGAGCAAAGGTGGCTGTGAAAATAAATCTATATTGTTTATCCTTTTGATCTTTCATTCAAAAAATTCACAAAATTCTAACCTATCATTGAAGGAAAAACAACTGAAAGTGGGGAGAAAATCTCATGATAAAATAAATGTTTGTCTCCAATGCACGTTGGCCACAATTATTGGCACCCCTGGAAATTCTTATGAGTAAAATATCTCTGAAGAATATTCCCATTCATATTTACATTTTATTTAGCATACCAGGGAGACTAGGAGCATGAAATTGTCCAGCTATGACTTCCTGTTCCAAAGGATTTTAAATATAAAGAACACAAAGGCCAAATTCCCTTAATCATCCATCACAAGGAGTAAAACCAAACAAAGTTCTGATGTAAAGAACAAGATTGTTGAGCTTCACAAAACAGAAAGTTGCTGTAAGACAAAAGCTAAAGCATTGAAAATCCACATTTTCACCATCAGGGCAATAATTAAGAGGTTCCAATCAATTAAAGATGTTACAAATCTGCCTGGAAGAGGATGTGTTTCTATATCGTCCTAATGCACGGTGAGGAGGAGAGTTTGAGTGGCCAAAGACTCCAAGGATCACAGCTGGAGAACTGCAGAGATTAGTTGAGTCTTGGGGTCAAAAAAAAAATAATAATAAAATATTATACACACACATATATATATACATATACAAATATATATATATATATATATATATATATATATATATATATATATATATATATATATATATCTCAAACAGCCCCTACATCATCACATATTGTTCAGGAGGGTTTCAAGAAAAATTCTCCTCGCTCATCCAAAAACAAACTCCAGCATATTCAGTTGTCAGACACGACTAGAACTTCAAATGGCACTGGCTTCTATGGTCAGATGAAACTAAAAAAAGAGCTTTTTGGCAGCAAACCCACCAGATGGGTTTAGTACAAACAGGGATAAAAAGTACCCCATGCCCACGGTTAAATATACTGCTGGATCTTTAATGATGTGGGCCTGTTTTTCTGCCGGAGGTCCTGCACATCTTGTTCAGATGCATGGCATCATGGATTCTCTCAAATACCAACAGATAAAAAATCAAAACCTGACTGCCTCTGTTAGAAATCTTATAATGGGCTGTGGTTGGATCTTCCATCAGGACAATAATCCAAAACAAACATCAAAATCAACACAAAAATGGGTCACTGAGCACAAAATGAAGCTTTTGCAATAGCTGTCCCAGTCCTCTGACCTGAACCCTACAGAAAATGAGTGAGGTGAACTGAAGAGAAGAAGCACCAACATGGAGCTGTGATTCTGAAGGATCTGGAGAGATTCTGGATGAAGGAATAGTCTCTGGTCTCTTGGGAAAAGGACGTTGCAATAATTGGGTGCCAATAATTGTGGCCAATATGAACTAGAGAAAGCATTTCACAATGAGATTTTCCCCCCACTTTCAATTGTTTTAATTCAATGATAGGTTAGAATTTTTTAAAAGATCAAAAGGAAAAACAATGAAGATTTATTTTCGCAGCCACCTTTACTCATATTTACGAAGGGTGCCACTATTAGTGGAGGGTGCTGTATATGTATATACATACACATTTTTGATTTTGTTTGCATACAAACACACACACGTGTATACACGTAAACAAAACAAAAATTACTAAAAATGTGGTTGAAAAAAAATGACTACAACTTTAAGTAAAATGAAAATCGAAAACAAAATTAAAAACTGATTTAAAATATTAATACAATTCATAATAGTATCTCAGTAATACAAAATAACAATGGAATAAGCCACAAAATTTAGTTAACAGTATACTCAACTTTTAATAGCTTATTTTATTTTGAGTGATGTTTTCTGACTGCTGGGTAAACTAAACACAATTAACCATGATATAAACTACTGTGACATGAGCTAGGGGCAGTCAGTTTCCATCATGCACCTTGTATTGTAAATAAATCCCTTTTTATCGGTACCACGTAATGTTGTCGGTTCATTGCAATATTAGCGCTGGGTTTGTAAATGTATGCATTTGCAGTCCGTGTGGTTATATATGTGCTTCTACATGCCCTGCCTGTTAGTCACCCGCCGTCAGCTTTAATGACCAACCTGTTGTTCTGCTCAATGAGTCTGTCTAAGTGTGTCATAATACAGCTCTGCTGGGAGTGACCTTGACACAGAGATAATGGACCCACAGCTCACCACAATACTACAAACAAACACTGAACAGTGTGTTTACATGCACCATTTTACACAATAATAACACTGACAACACGTAAGGTCGTGTAAATGCTTTAAACTGCTTTCTTTTATCTGGAAAAGGTCATAAATTGTTTGAGTAAAACCAGATCAACATTTAAATATTACAGAGCCTTCTCTATGTGTGCAAACACTGGCTGACACAATGTCCAGTATGTTTTTTCAGTATTATTTTAGCATTCTTTACCATTCTATACCATTAATATTTTGAATTAAATTTTATTTCTATACTTTTAGTTTTCACTTTGGTTTTAATTTAGATTTAGCAGTCATTTTGTTATAATTTTGTTACATTTTTATAAATTTTTTATTTTATATTTTTATATTTTTTATATCACTTTAAAAAAATATTTCAGATGTACTTTTCTAACTTAAAAATATTTATTTCAGCTTATTTATTTTAAATAATTTATTTTATGGCAGCATTTCTAATTTCTAATATTTTACTTTACTGTTTTATTTTATTTTATTATTTTATTTTAGTTTAGTTTTCATTTTAGTCTTAGTTTAGATTTAATAGTCATTTTGTCATAATTACGTTACATTTTTATTAGTTTTTATTTTTAGATTTTTTCTATATCACTTTAAATTCTTTTTATTTCAGATCTACTTTACTAACAAACTTATTTATTTCATTTTAATAATTTCAAATCACTTTTTTTAAAGCAGCATCTAATTTCTAATAGGTTTTATTTTATTTTATTTTATTTTATTTTAGGAAATAATTTTTAATAGTTTTAGTCTGTTTAAAATTTGACATCAAAAAATCATGGAAGCCTGAATGTAAAAAAAATGTAAAAAATAATAATAGTAATAAAAATAAAAAATTAATTTACATCTTGCAATTGCAACTTTATTTCTCACAATAGTGATATTATATCTCACAATATGACTTTATATTTCACAACTACACATTTATTTCTAAACTATTTCTCACAATTGCACTTTTATGTCTCACAATATGCCCTTTTATCTCCAAATCTGACTTTATTTCTTACTTTGAACTTTAGCTCACAATTAGGTTTTTCATATTTTAAAAAGCAGATGTTTCAAATTCACTTATTCTGGTTTTTCATTACCAGTGTTTCTTTGTGCACATAAACACACACAAAGTAGATTTCATCATCCATATTTCATCATATGATGTGTACACACTCACTCTTACCGACTTGGAAACGCAAGTGCACCGAAGCTTGTTGATCTGTGACAAGGTCGGCCCCAGATTCAGCTAGCGATTTCTGCTTCGCTGAAATGTCATGATCCTCTTTGCACCGATGAGAGTGTGACCTGTGTTAGCCAGAGGCACCAGCAGAGCCCTGAGAGCCTGCATCCTGACCAGAGCACTGTACACAAACAAACACTGCGCTGATGCTGCCAGCCAAGTGGATGTCTATAAAAGAAGACACATCTTGAAAAACAACTCTAGGAACAATAATCTGTGTCTTGCACTTTGACTATTCCAGGTCAAAGAAGATATTCTCATACTGTCGGACTCACAATGGACAGAAAACACAGCTACATGCAGAAGAAATGTCAGTATTATGAGAGCAGACTAGTTTTTCCTCAGCATTCAAAAGCAGTACTTATTTATTATTTATCATTATCATGTTCTTGACAAATTTCATCATGCAGAAGCATTAGACCACAGACAAGGACAAACTAAAAGGTCAATTATAGAACAGCCATCTTAAAAAATGCATTTTAAATTAACCAGTTCAAACACAACAAAGTTTACTGAAGCTGTTTTACTATAGTTGACAACAGTTTTACAATATGAATATTATAGTGACTACACTGTAAGCAGTGGTATTTCAGTATCACTGAGATACTATTATACTTTTTATTAATATTTCAAATCAGTTTTTATTTTTCTGCTTTTATTTTAAATGTAAAGTTTTAGGAATTATGTTGTGTATTTTTGTCATTTTGAGTAGTTTTTGTTTCATATATATATACACACACACACATACATATACATATATACATACATATATATATATATATATATATATATATATATACATATATATATATATATATATATACACATATATATATATATACATATATATATATATATATATATATATATATATATACATACATATATATATATATATATATATATACATACATATATATATACATATATACATATATACATATATACATATATACATATATATACATATATACATATATATACATATATATATATATATACATATATATATATATATATATATATATATATATATATAAAACACTATAAAAACAATTATTTATGTGCTGGCAAAGCTGCATTTTCAGCATCATTACTTCAGTCTTCAGTGTCACACGATCCTCTAATATGCTGATCTGCTGCTCAAAAAACATTTATTATAAACGTTGAAAACACTTCTGCTTCATATTTTTGTGGAAACCGTAATACACTTTTTTTCAGGATCTAACAGCATTTTTTTAAATAGAAATCTTTTATAACACTATAAATCTCTTTACTGTCACTTGTGATCAATTTAATGTGTCCTTGATGAATAAAAGTGTTAATTTCTTTCAACAACAAAAATAAATCTTTTGAATGGTAGTGGATGTGCTATATATATATATATATATATATATATATATATACACACTACGGGGCCATTGAATGCTTGAATCTGATTGGCTGACGAACGTTCTAAGGTGTGCAGTTATTTTCAGGGATTTCACGGCGAACGTAGTTCCAGGCAGCTCTTGACCGCATTACATGACCATATCACTTCGCCAAATTATTTGAGTTATTTCAAAGGCCCTTATAGCAAAATGACCAAAACCCACAACGACACTGGTCAAACAAATAAATATAGCAAGCAATATGATAAAAACGACAGATCATTTCCATGGTTTTGCCACAAAATTATGTTTTATTATGTACGGAAAGCACATCCTCTATCTCTAACTCTAACTTAGTTATTAACTGCAATAATCTGCTATCAGCGGCTCAAGCCTCGTTACTAGGTTTAAAATGATGTTTTGGAATTAGCAAGGGAGGCGTTGGATGAGATGCAGAAGAAATAATCCTACTCACAATAGCGATTTAAGTAGAAAAACCGGACAAATACCTTGAAATATATCATCAGATCGATGTCTTGAGGTGTGGCAACCGTAGTATAAGCGGAGTAATTGACTCTGGGCCGTTGAATTATTAGAAAAATAATGAACACCCGTGTGCATTATTTTTCTAATAATTCAACGGCCCCTCGTCAATTATTCCTTACATATGGTGAGGTGTTGCACTGCAGAGTGCTCCAGTGCATCAGAAGTGCCCTGTGTTGTGATGCTCCCTTCAGGGTTAGTTCAAAGAACTGTCAACGGTGTTCAGAACGAGCCAGCTTGGACATTTTTCCCAGCCCTAGTGGAATTTCAACATGCTCAATCTAATTACAGAGATGCTTTATCTGTGTTGCGGGTGAACTTTCTCTGAACCGCCCCCTTTGCAGTGCAAGAGGTGAAGATTAGCATTGGACCAAGGCTAATACACTTTAGGCTGGTTTTGATGTGAATCCCATTAAGATCACTCCATATCTGGATACTGCATGTAAAAATTGAGAAATAAAGTAGAGAGAATACCAATTAGCTTGTCTGTTTAACAAAATGAATAATTACATTTGTGCCAAGTTAAGCGGGGAGCTTAAAAATCCCACTCTAAAGGACACCCACTTTGAGCTTCTGCCATTCGGATAAAATGTTTTAATGAAGGACTGTTCTGTTTTGAAAATTCTTGCCTTTCATGGGTTTATTCAAACAAACAGAGTAAATCCCTTAAAATCCATTAAAAATACACAAACAATCAACAGTATAGAACAAGTAATATACAGTATATTATATATAACTTTTATAATATTAATTCTTTTATTTAGCAAGCGTGCATTAAAATATTCATAAGTGGCTGTAACACCACAAACGATTTATATTTCTTTTCAATTCTGTTCTTTTGAACATTCCATACTGTTCCCACGAAAATATTAAGCAGCAAAAACTGTTTTAACATTGATAGTAATAATTAATTATTATTATTGTTGCTGCTTGGGCAACAAATCAGCATATTAGTCTGAAAGATCATGTGACACTGAAGACTGGAGTAATAATGCTGAAAATTCTGCTTTGCAACCTAGGAATGAATATATATATATATATATATATATATATATATATATATATATATATATATATATATATATAATACTTTTATTCAGCTTCTGAATACTTCCATTCATTAAATAAACCTGACAGAAAAATTACCACCGTTTCCACAAAAATATTAAGCAGCAAAAACAGTTTTAACATTGCTAATAATAATAATAATAATAATAATAATAATAATAATAATAATAAATGTTTTCTGGGCAGTAAATCGGCATATTAGAATGATTTCTGAAGGATCATGTGACACTGAAGACTACAGTTATGATGCTGGAAATTCAGCTTTGCAACACAGGAATAAATAACACTTTAAAATATATTAAAATAGAAAACCCTTATTTTAAATAAAAACATTCTTATAAAAATATTACCGACCTCAAACTTTTGAATAATAGGGTAGGTATTTGAAAGTTAACAGATCATTTTCTTTACTCAGCATCATAAACAGGAGATAAACGGCTATTTTTAATTACATTATGGCTGATTTTAAATGCTCAAATGGCTCATTCTGAAACCACCTAAACATATCACATCATAATAAACAAGTTGTCATGATTACTTCCTCTCAGATCAACTGAGATGGTCTGTGAATACTAAAGCAAACTCTCTTTCCAGGCCCCAGAGCCGCCTCCTGTCATCCCATAGAGCTAGCAGGCAAATCGGTCACATCAGAGCACAACAGAGCATGCAAACATGGGCAGGCGTGCCAGGAATCCTGACAGATCCCTTCTACAGAGCCGGACAACAGGAAAGCTCCAGTATTCTGGCTGTCCAGCCTAACAAGCATGCAGAAGGCGTACAAGAGAAGCTCCTCGGAGGAGCTGGCAGCGTTACAAGGGCCTGCGGAGTGTCTCAAAGTACAGCGGCGGAAACACACACTCCTGTGAGCTGCTTCTGACATTCAAGCCTCTTTTACAACACTTGAGTTCATTAAAGACACATAAATGTCAAACAGTTCAAATCAGCTAGTTTGAGAACTGTAACTTTGTGTGTTTGGTTTTCTTTGCATTGTAAAGATGCCATGTTTCTAGGGTCATATGCTAGTGACCTGGATGAATCAATACCTAAAGCTTAAAGAACATTTACATTTTCTGTTTAGAAATGCAGTGTTGGTTTAAAGTGGATATTGAAGCTCTACTTGGGTTATTTAAGTATAATATATGACTTTTGACATGAAAATAAATTCTGTTCATAACTCTGGTACTAATTATAGCATGAAATAAACATAAATGAACATCAGAAGGCATCTTGTTTTAATCGCAAGACAACGTCAATACACAATTTTTCAAGTTTAAGTCAAGTTTATGGAGTGGATGAGGATGGAAAATAATAATTTTTACAAATACAAATAGACCTTTTTGATGCAAAAAGAAAACAGTACCTGAGAAATGTAATATAAAAAGCTAAAACTGCATTGTAGGACCTCTTTAACGTGGTTCTTGTATTTCTAAGCGTTTAAATGGATCTTCTATTGAGAAATCTAATTTTATGAAACTAAAAATATACTAGGAAAGCATATGGAAACTTCCAGAAGTCAAAACTCCCTTCTCATTTCCACAACTTTCTGGTGCCAGACAGATAAGCATTGAACACAGATGAACACAACAGATGAATGCCCACATTTACACGTCAATGACGGCCTTTCAGTGTTCAGAAATGTGGAAAACGAGAAACTGAGGTCTGACTGTTAAATCTTTGACTAACATTATAATGTAAAAGAAGCTAAAAACAAAATGATAAGAAGGTATAAAATGAGAAGGTATAAACTGTAGCAGCTGCCAGATCTGTATGCATATGGATTAACCTAACAGTCCTAGAACCTGTCTATAGATTGCATAAATAAACATAAATATGGCAAATATGTTATTAGACTTTCAGTTTGTTTCCAGACTAACATCTAAGGAGTCAGTGTCGACCTTGCTTATTTCATTTTTGGCTATATTTCCTATGGGCTGAGCCAGGATGATGGAGGAAAACAGATGAGAGAATATCAATACCTTTGATGGTGTATTTTGGTATGACACCAGACAGCAGACAGCAAACCTCAGCAGACAAAATAAAGTACATACTCTATGAAGCTATGATAAAAATCTACCTTGTGAAGACCAAGCCCTTCCTCAGCATCACTGAGCTAAAAATAGAGCATTCAATAGAACAATGCCAGTGTTTGATAATGCCATCTACTGGTAAATGGTACATTCTCATTTATATGTGGGGATATACATGCAAATCCAATCTACAACAAAAGAATATTAGAACATGCTAAATATAATATTTTAATTAGTTATGTATAAGCTGTACAGTGGGGATCAAAAGGCTTTTTATTTTAGTTTTATTATTTTTTATTATAAAATCTATAGAAATGTTTAATTACAAATTATCCTTTTAATAATTGAACAGAAACGACTGAAAACGTTATCAATTAAATCAATTTCAGTACCTTAATCCTGACGTTTAAATGATAAATATTTGAAGATGTTCAATGCAGTATAAAACATTAAAATAAAATGAAATAAAAATAAAATCTTGTAGCAACACCAAGGTCATAGGTTTGATTCCCTGGAAATGCATGATAATGTGCAATACCTTGAATGTAGTAGAGAATGCTGCTAGCAATGCCAAGATCATAAGTTTGCTTCTTTGGGAATGCATGATACAATTGAATATCTTGTATGCATGCAGTTGCTTTAAAAATTCTTAATTTTTTAAAAATGTAAAAATTCCATATATTTGCATGCAATGATTGGTCATTCAAAGTCTAGTAGAATGTGGAAGGGTGAGTGTGGGCGTTCACCTCCACCTCTGTTCATATATATATACTGAATTTAAATCAGGTTCGCTTAAGCCATAACTGACAATGAGTTTGATAGCACATTAGACAATTTATGAAATGACGCATAATGAGCTTGTCACATCATTACACCTGGTGACATGCATAATGACCCATTAATAGCCCTATAATTGATACAATGAGCACAGCACTTTAAGCTTTTCCAATCAACTCAAAGCGTGCACAGTTCAGCTATCAACAAGTCCTTTTAATATTTAGGTGGTAATTGACTAGTTAAAAATAAACATGACGGTGTGTTATTAGTTCATGAAAAACAATCTAAATTGGGAAAAAGAAGAGAGAGTGAAAAAAGAGCTATGAGTGAACAATGAGTCACTTCTTGGTGTGTTTTTTATTCTTATACAGAGAGAATATTACGCACCTAGCATTTCAAGCCATTGTTTAACACACTTAATGAGCTATGACAGTTTTATAAATGCATAACTCAATTTTAAGTGAGAGAACACCTCACCTAAAATGTGGAAAACAGCACATTTTCCAAACTCACATCACAGTTCATAATGACTTCCAATTAATCGTCTCTAACTTTCTGAGCTCGCAGTAAAAAACAGGAAGAAAAGCAATGCAACAAGTAGAATTCAAACCAATGCAAGAAAAGCAACATTACAAAAATAAAAACAGATTTCTTTCAGGTAGCTGCCAACATGATTTAATTGCTCTAAAACATGGCCCTTGATGTTCATCACATTGCTTGAAATAACGATGTTTCTCATGCTGATATTGCACATATTACTGTATTTCAAAATAGTCTATTAATAAAACTGTCAGGGATGCACAATATTGCACACTAAAATGTACGTGTGGATGTTGTACATTGAAACGTGCATGCACATACTCCTTATTTTTACATTACCATCTTTAAAATCTTTTTATATCTTTAACCACAATTTAAACCCAATTTAAAACACAGTTTAATATCAGTGCTAAATGAAAACTTTTGCAAATCTTAAAATAAATATAAATTTTTAATACAAAAATTTTAAAGCATTTAAAATTACTGATTTTAGTGTTTTATTTTGGTTGTATTTGTTATTTTGGATTTATATGTAAAGTTAAAAGATGTCATTGAAGCATATCTTCATTTCTTATATTTATCATTTTCTTATTTTATAATTTTTTAACATTATTCTTTCTTACTTTTTCTCTTTTTTTTTTGCATTGAAATGTAAAAAACAATGAATTTATCCAGTGAATCTGATTAAAAAAATAAGCATTTAAAAATATAATAAATATAATATTTATTTATTTATTTATTTGTGTTTGTTTGTTTGTTTGTTAGAAATGTAATCAATTTTAATACAATATAGTTAGATATAATGCAACATCTACTTTTCTGGCCCATGGCCCTCAATCAAGTTAGATTTTTGGCCCTTTGTATTCAAAGGTTTGGGCATTCAGACTATTTTAATTAAATGAAAATAATTATATAAAAATTGTCTGTGTATAAAGTGTGAAGTCAAACCATAACCTCTTATATATTGTTAAGCCACAAGTTAAAGCTTAACTATTGTGAAACGTCACTATATATTTATGAGGTCAAACTGTAATTTAAATCGCCTATGAAAAAAAAAAAAAAAAAAAAAAAGAGTAGAATTGGGTTGAGATGCCAGCTGACTCAGACCTGCACTTCCCACACAAGTCTGAACCTCATGTGCTATCCGCTAAACCACAGCTTGAGATTCCTTTGAATCTCATTTACCTGCAAAAACTCAGCGCCCAGCGTTTTTTCCATAAAGAAATCTACAGACTGTATGATGAAGCACCAGCGTGCGTTTAGAATCACGGAGGAAAGTTATGATTAAAAAAGCACAGTGGGTGGCAATAAATCAACATGTGAGACAAGCTGTCTTTGACTATCTCTGTTAAAGAAGAGAACAGTCGAGCGGGGACGTGATAGATGAAAGGTTTTTCAGACAAACATCAGAGCTCAGAGCAGTCGGAGTGGAGAAACATCACAAAGCAGGCTGTTTGTTAGCTCCTGACTGACGTAATCCATATAGTCGCAGACAAATGACTGACTTCATTGACAGCTCCTGCTAAAGCCTGTGGGCGGCTTTCTTTACTGTCTCAAAAAATGGTCACACAAAGCGGAAAGAAGGTCCGTTCCCTCAAAAGCAGAAAGATGCTCTTCCCACTTGCTTCAATGGGAAGTGAGGCGATGCTTAGAAGGTTTTCTGAGGTAAAATACTGTGTGAGGACCTTCGACACGCAGCATTTCAGCGTAATCCGACTCTGTAATTTAACAAAATGACCCTCTAAGAAGGTCACGTCAAAAAAAAGATTAAAAAGTTTTCACTCAGCCTTCCAATAACACAGCTTGTGTTGGACCTCGGGTGAACTCTGCATTACTCCTGGCTTGCATCAGGTGATGGAGGACTTCTTGATATGATGCCGCACAGCAATCTGTCCAAACAGTGAAACATACTACTGTAGTGCAACATAAAACATGAGATGACGCGTGTCTATGGAGAGGAGGGCACTTAGAGGTCTACAGTATTATTTATAAGAAATAACTGAGAAATTGTTGATTCTATCTCACGATTCAATCTCACAAATTCACAAGAACATACATTCATAATTTAAAAGAAAGAATAAATTATATTTAAATAAAATGAAGACATTCTTAAGATCATCCAGATTTATTTTCAAGACAGTTACAGTAAGCACATTTCCCTAAATTTTAATGCAATTCAAAAAATAAATTAAATAAAATCACAAATTAAAAATGTAATTAAATTAAATTATCACCTAAAAATTATTCCTATGCACCAAAAAGCTGTAATGTAAAAAAAAATGAAATTGTCCAAAAAATGACAAAACATCAGAAATTGAAATGCCTATATGCATTTAAAAAGTGAGCATAAATGTCATGAACATAATGTCAAAATGCAAAAAAAAAAAAGTCATAATCGTCTTGAAAAAGCCTTCATTTTCTTTTTTTTATAAAATATAACTTCTTTATTTCCTTTTGGTTTTGCAGTAAATTATTGTTTTTATGACTTCTTCCCTATTATCAGAAACTACACCAAGTGTATTTTTGAATAATTAAGAAATCCGAACAAGAAACTGCGTTTTTCACCTCCTCACACAGATGGATGGGTGTTACGATCCATTAAAAGTTAACAACCATGTGTTTTTCTTCATCAAGACTGACAGATGAGTGCAGGATGGAGATTTAGAGCTTGAAAATGTGAGAATCACAGTCTTCAACAAGCTGCAAAAACTATTTAGAGCCACACTGACAAACCGTATCTGAAGATAAACCACCTCTGTCTCAGTCTCTCTCACTCATCCTTCTAAGCAGGGTTCAACCTCAAACCACCTTCCTTCTAAAAGCCGCTTTGCATCACTGGCTTAAAGATGAGCGTGAGGTTACCAAGAAGACCATCACAGCTCAAATATTCCCAAATCCATTGATTTTTGAGGTCAATGGTGCTTGACTCTTACAGCGAGACTGTCCTGTCATTATAAACATACCAGTATCGTCCTCTGACACTCCGGTCATGTGTCTAGAGAAGATTACGGAGGTTTTTGGCTTTCTTTAGTGTCGTGATAAAAAACACCTGCCTATGAGTCATTAACAGTTTCAGAGATAATAAGAAAACTTTTAAAAATCTATTGCCAAGTTCTTGTTTCTTTCCTTTAAATGGAAAATATTTAATGGTAAAATATTTAAAATATTTAAGGTTTAAAAATTTTTTTATATTTATTATGCATTTTTAGTTCATGAATTCCATTAAGTTTAACCTTGCTAGTAACAAAAGGTTAAAACAATTATCTGTTAATTAAAAAAAAAAAAAAAAAAAAAAACTCATACTCATAAACCTGCTCTTAAACAGCTTGTGACAACAAAACAAAACCCGGCTGGCTGATTTGCATGAAAATCAAACTTCATCCTCTCACATGGACACTTCTTGGCCGGAATAAGCTTCAGTGTGACCCAGACTTGCTGCAGTTTAGTCAAAGGCCTGGATATGCAAGACTTATCATTTTATTGACTGATAATATCATAAAATCTGTTGTGGCCACTGATCCAGAAGTGTCTGACTGTTTGAGTTCTGCGCCAATATTAAATGGCCAAGCACCATTAAATGTGACTATATTGAAATGGCACTATATTGATTTGCTTCAAAATGTATCAGTCATAAGACACAGTTCATGAATCATAAAATTTTAGCACAGAGAGAAAGGGAAGAGAACATCACATAAGAAAATAAAACTACACAAAGCAGCAATAAGGCACTAAGATTTCTGGGATTCAGCATCATGGCATCCAGTCATAAAAATGGAATTTAGTGTATTAAGTGGAATGTCATGGAATTTGGCAAATTTTGGATGAATAAATCAAAAGTAGGACACTACAATGAATCAAACTGCAATATGTACTAGTGTCTGTGAATATTAAAGAACAAAAAGGATGCTATTTGAATTTGAATTCTGCATGTTCTGCATGCATGATGCTCATGGCGTTTTTAGCATCTGTTGACTCACTATATGAACACATAAACTTCATCTCCAGAGCTGCTCTGAATGTCACTTCACCAGTATTTCACCATTTCATTTGATAAAAACTACACACAGAAACACACAGAATCTCAAAGGTTTTTAATTTAAATACATTTTAAAAGATTAATTGTTAAACAGAAAACACAGAAAAAAAAAAAAATGAGTTTTGGGGGCCCTTATAAAAAAAGTAATATATTTAAAATACATTTATTTAATACTAAGTATAGTTCAAATCTATTAACATATTTACTGACATCGCTTGAGACTTACCAATGTAAAGTTATAATTAAACTTTATTGGGAGTATACTTGTGCACAATGCGTATTTCTTAATATTAAGCCTAAAATGTGTTTTAATGTCACTGTTGATGAGGATTGTATGATCTTTGAATAATATCGGTGCAAGGTATTTAAAGTGTACCTGAAGTATACTTGCAATAGTTCCCACTTTAGCACAATCAAATATACTTCAGTATATATTTAGTTGGACTTCAGCACTACTTCCACACAATTAAAGTACAAAATTAGTTGTTCCAATTTTGCAGTCTTTAAGTATACCAGTTTAGTATACTAAAAGTACAATTGCAGGGTATTTTTATTAAGCACATAAATATGAAACTGTATTTGTAGTATACTTAGCATGAAATAAATGTATTTCAAATATATATTTAGTATATTTATTTTTCTCTAGGGTAGGAAGGGATAAATCAGATTTCATAGGGTCCTAAAACTTGTATGTTTTGTGATTTCAATTATTTAGACACCAAAATTTAATATAACCATTAAAACAGAGTTCAGAAAAATTTAGCTGATTTCATAGGGCCCTACAACAATGAAGTATGCAATGTTTCCCTTTTTCAAAATGCATTTACATTCCTAGAAAAAAAAAATTGGGTAAAAAAAAAAAATCCTACTCTTTCATGATCAAGTCACATCAGGCTGTAGGCTCCCAATAGAGCGTCAGATGATGGTTTAAGACCTGCTCTCCATTCCAGTGCTACATCGCAGCATTTCTCTTGTGTGCAACAGAAGACATTCACTGTGCCTCTATCAGTGACTCTGATTCCGCTGGGAGAAAACATGCAATCTGACGCAAAGTGAATATTTACCCTGCTGTTCCAACTCTGGCTGGAAAGAGTGGGCAGGTCTGGCATTTACACTGTCGGCATAATGCACTCTTGTCAAAAAAAGACTCTAATGTGACTTTCACACATTTAGATGCTTTAATTATAGACTACCATACACTAAAAACAAGCCACCACTGTCTCTTGACCAGTGCGGTATCACAGCACTTTCCATTTTCATAATGCTTGTAATTTCATTTAAAGCTTGAGGGTTTCTGCAAAAGATCTGGCACTGTCAACACATCAGTGTGGTGTCGCATGTGTCATTGAACATGGCATTTAAAATGCAGGTGGTGGCTTTACCCGGGGGTCAGATGGTGGACACACACGAGCATATCCGTCTGTGTAATGTGTTTGGACAGACAGAGTGAGACACCGCTGTCCTTTGCGACAAAATGAGCTGATCATGCATTAACACATCCCACCCAGAAACCACATGACTGAACAGAACGGCGGATGTTCGCTAATCAATCTAGACATGGGAAAAGTGTTTATGATGAGATTCTGGCGCAGGAGGGTAACTGGATGGGTTTCAAAAGCGAGTGCGCTGCCTCGCTGTGTACTGTCAATAAAAAGCATACTAACTGAAATTGAACATCAAAAGTGACAGATTTGAGATGCTGCTTAAGGGCAGTAATGTCAACGGTCACTCAAATATGCCACATGAGAGATTCAATTTACAGTTACAGTTTATACAAGAATAGAAAGGCAGGAGTTATGGTACACACTGACAATGAATGTACTTTATATTATGTCCTGAAATTTTTTTTTTAATTATTAATTAAATAGTAACTATACTTATTTAAATAAATATTTTAATTTTTATTTTAATATTTTTTAAATATTATTTTTGTGCCTAATTAGGGCATTTTACCAAAAAAAAAAAAAAAAAAAAAGTCTGATGTTAGCATAACATTTTTTAAAGTTGATACTGTTTGAAATTTTGGATTATTATTTTTTTTTTTTTAAAGAAGCATCAAAAGAAGCTGAATTTATTTGATAAAAAGACAAGAAAAACAGTAAAATTGTGAAATATTATTACAATTTTTTTTATTTATTTTAGTATATTTTAAAATGTAATTTATTCCTGTGATGCAAAGCTGAATTTTCAGCATTATTACTCCATTCTTCAGTGTCACACGATTCTTCAGAAATCATTCTAATATACTGATCTGGTGCTTAAAAAAACATTTCTTATTATTATCAATGGTGAAAACAGTTTTCATTCAGTGTTTTTGTGGAAACAGTGAAACTCTTTTTTCCTGGATTGATGAATAGAAAGTTGGAAAATAGAAACAACAGAATTTATTTGAAATTGAAATCTTTTGTAACATTATAAATGCCTTTACTGTCACTTTAATGAGTCTTTGCTGAACAAAAGTATTATTTTTTCTAATTAAAAAAAATAAAAAATCTTATTTACACCAAACTTTTGAGCTATAACATTTTTAATTATTAAACAGTGCATCTTTAATTAGATGGAACAATTTTTTGACTGGATCAAATATTTATAATCACCATTTACCTTGACTATATTTCAAATCTTGCAAACCAAATGCATTCTGGCATTGCTTTATCTGCAAATAATGAATAAGATGCTGCCCTATGAGGCCTAACTAACTGAGGAAGGCAGCTCAGTAGGTTTTGATGCAGACCTTATGAGTCACATAAATGTCGTCTTGTATTTTCAGTCATTTCAGGCCACTGCGGTTATTTCAGTGTTGTTTGAAAGGGGATTATTAACCTGTCGTGAGATTTGTCATTTTACCCAGTGCACACTTGAGTTAACTTAAGCTAGACAGCCAGTGTTAACATGAGGGTCAGACAGGGCTTCTCAAATGCTACAGGCCCAGTCCTCCTGCTGAGAAACGGGCACACGAGATGAAGCCTTCAGGTAAATTACCTGAAAAAAAGAACATCTCAAGAACAAGGCATATTAAAAAAAGAATAGTTCACCCAAAAATTGGCTAGAAATTTATTCATTCTCAGGACATCCGAGATGTAGATTAATTTGTTCTTTCATCAGAACAGATTTGAGGAAATTTTGCATTACATCACTTGCTCACTGATGAATCCTGTGCAGTGAATGGGTGCCGTCAGAATGAGAGCCCAAACAGCTGATAAAATCATCACAATAATCTGCGTGTTTGTAAACAAATCCAAACAACTGCTAAAAACATCACAAGCAATGTAAATAAGTAGCTGGAAACAACGGTTTGAAGTGAAAAACGTCTTGATGGATTTGTTTACAAACATGCAGATTATTGTGATGATTTTATCAGCTGTTTGGGCTCTCATTTTGACGGCACCCATTCACTGCTGAGGATCCATTGATGAGCAAGTGATGTAATGCTACATTTCTCCAAATCTGTTCAGATGAAGAAACAAATTCATCTACATCTTGCATGATCTAAGAGTGTACGTTTCCAGCAAATTATCATTTTTGCGTGAACTACTCTTTTAAATCTTGAAAAAGTACTATAGTTTAATATGTAAAGTGTACTCAGAATCTGAAACCTTCTACAGAAGCACACTACATCAGAATCGACCCATTAAAACACCACCATTACTGCCTATCATAGTTACTAGAGACATTGATAAATTGCGGGTAATGGAATGGGAGTTATTTCTGTGCCTAAAAATAGACGATTAGCTACGGACAAGATAACCAGATATAGGCTTCAAGTTAAGACGATGGTGCATATTCAACAAAGCGTGCATTATTCTTCAACTATATCCAACCAAAAAAAGATTACTCCAACATCACAGGCTATTTCAAGGTTCTGAATAAAGAGCCTTAATGTTCTTGTCATACAATTGCTCCTGATTTAATGGGGGCATTTGAAAGTAGAAGAAGAAGAAGAAGAAGAAGAAAAAAATAGGACCATGCATTGCAATTTCTTGGAGTTTCCAGGAAGCCAGTGAGCAGTGTTCACTTTGAAGTGCTCTAAGTGAAATTGATCCCATATACTTTGCTAACCGCGGAAGCTAACAATCCCTGAGCTCCTTTAGTGTTTTTGCAATTATAAATCCTGGCACCAGCAGAGGGGTACAGTGGGCAATGACAATTTAGACATGTTGACGTTAAATCATATTTGAAAAACAGCTATAGAGCATAATAGGTTTTTCAGTATGTGAGAAGTGATGTTAAATCAAACTGAGCTGCCACGTAAATTCATATTTCTCTCCAGGTTTCTACTTCTTGTTCTTTGTCTTTCTCATTCTTCCAAAGAAAATGCAAATTAAGCTTTCCTAATCATCTTAGCATTTGCTGAAACGCATACGTAATTGTTGATTAAGCAACCATATTGAATAAGTCTGGCTACAGGTTTGGGGTTTCCTGTTGGTTTTGACCATTTTTATTCAAAGGCAAGCTGTTCCTCTCAGAAGGAAGGAAGGAATAGAGTGCAAGAGTCAGTTTTTTAAAGTAAAAATCCCATTCATTTTCTCCATATGGAAATTGATTTGAAAGATCTTATAAACATTTAAAGACAGGCCTACTGTGAGCTACGAGGTTGTTAATCGATGATATATGGTTTTGTTGAAGCTGTCAACTTGCATTATTTCAACTTACTTTCTAAATAACCACGTTTAACAGTGGAATTCCAGGTGAAAAACTACATTACCAATGATTCTGTAAGGAAATAGCTACCATTCTGAGGATCACAGCAAGTAAATTGCATAAAATAAACTCTTTAGCGTCAATGAAGCACTGTGAATGACACCAGTTTCCCTACACTCTCAAATGACTTATATATTTTCATGCATAATATGTATATTTTGCAATAAACACAATATATTGTTTCTACATATATTATCAACTTCTTTAAAGGTGACATCATGAAAATCAGATTTTTTCTGTGTTTAAGTGCTATAATCGGGTCCCCGGTTCATCTACCAACCCAGAAAACGTGAAAAAGAACAACCCAGTAAAAAAATTTGGTAAGCCTTTCTCTGCAAGCTTGTGAAAAAAACGAGCTGCTCAGATTTCGCTTGCCCCATGATGCAGAAAGGGGATCTCATTATAATATTACCACCCCTTAATCTGCGTGTTTCCACCCATGGTGCTGCCATTGTGTTTTCAGAAGTGACAACGGTGGACCAGTTCTAACACCATGGCGAAAGTTTGAGCAAAGCATGCTAACTGTTCTGTCTATGGCTGCTCTGATGAGTAACTGCAGGCAGGCAGGCACTGTTGCACTCTAATAAGGAAGGAAGGAAGATAATATTGTATATTTGTAACTCCTAATTTGAACTAAGTTTACCAAACTCGGATTAGGACGAATGTCAAAACATTAGTTAGTCAGCCTGCATCGATAATGAGTCCGTGGTCAATTAACGTGGTGCACTTGCTCATCAATTTTGCACACAAGCCTACAGCAAACCATCCAATTACTGTTGAAATGAAGGCTGCCTAATGGTGAGTCCAGCGAAATGTTTAAAAACATCAATGCTGACGGGACTGGCCGCTTCCAGCACAAAAAAAAACACCAACAAACTTTCTAAAGTTTGTCAGTGGCTAACTTTTAATATAAAATACTTACGGTATCTTCTACAAAAGCTCTCAAGAGATTCACGACTTTCCATTTCGAGATTTCACAACGAAAGGTCAAATCTTCACAAAGTCCTCTAGCAAAATAGCTCAGCAGTGCTCTAGCAAACTGGTACAATGGAGAAAAAAAATCAGAACAATTCAAATGTCCATCTGTCATTGGCGGAAAAACACCTTGAGTGTGAGCGAGCTCTTTTTTTAACGTCTAGAATATTAATGGACTAATGAATGGTGAATTTCACACCATGGGGCTGATTTCATGCCATACATCCTCCAGCAAAGCCAACCTGCACGCTAAAACTCTCCTTTATATCACCGCTGAAACCCTGTGTCCTCCTGACTGTTTGACTGCCTTCAATATTTTATAAAGAGGGATCTTTGGAGTAAATGGAGATGGTTGATAACGTTGATGTTTTTTCCCTGCACAGTGATATGAAACCTGACATCGGCTGCTGTGCGACTCCGTTTTTCCCTATAGTTTAATAAAATATGTGCATGACTACTTCCTGCGTTGAAAGGCCTGATTCAGGCCATTACTGTCTGCTTGACTGCCACAGAAGTGCGATCACATGACTCGGGTTTCTCAACAGGAAAATACTGTCGCCCTACTGCAAAAGGTCACCTTTATCAAGATGAAATCATTCAAGCTCAGTAACAGGGGAATTAAAAAGAGCATACATACTGCATATTATCCTCATAAAACATAATAGCTTGAAAATACAAAAGCTGGATATATAGGAGTGAAGGTACTATTATATTAATATACAGATCAAAGCAATAAAAACCAGCAAAGCTTAAATTGACTACTACCTAATACTTAACATTAATACTTAACTAGATTCTTCAATGTACATTTTTGTGTTGCTCTAAGGTTGCTAGGATGTTCTGGATGGTTGCTAGGGTGTTACTAGGTGACTGTTTACTGGCACAAGTAAAAAATAAAAAAAAAAGTCTTTATAAGGTTTATGTCCCACCTTCAATAAAGGCTATTATTATTATTATTATTATTATTATTATTATTACTTGAAATCAAATTTTTATTTATAATTATTTAAATTATAAAAATAAACAAATACTATTTACTACTATAAATTAATAATAATTACATTACAGCTACTACTACTACTAATGATAATAACATTCAATAATAAAATAATTATAAATAATTATTAAAAAAATAATAACAATTATTATTATTATTATTATTTATTATTATTATTATTATTATTATTATTATTGTAATATTATATATTATTATAATATTATATAATAATATACAATTGTAATTATTGAGCATTAATAATAACTAAACATTATTATAATATAATATAATATAATATAATACAGCATTTTATTTATTTATTTCATTTTTTCACAGAAAATACTAATATTTACTAATACAAACATTTAATATCTTAATTTCTTTTGTCTCATACATTAAATTATAGCGCTTTTATTTTGGTTGAAAACCGCTCTGAGACCTTAAAGTTTTTCACTTTACAAATTCAGGATGATGTTTGGCCCATGTGTCCTAGGATTTACATTATTTGCATGGGTTATACTTCAGTTTGGAAACTACAAAAATCTGTATAAATACAGGGGAGAAAAATCACCTGAAAAGAAACATCGTCCCTTTCCTCCTGCTCCAGTCTGATGGCAGCATTACTGCAGGAACATATGGAAATACTGTTAAGCCCTGGAACGAGAAGATGGTAGAGCACAATTAATTGTACTTTCACTTTAATGTTGTCATTTAATTAAGCAATTTGTCAATACACTGGGTTTAGCAATCCCCCGATGTTTGCAAACATGATCAATTTATCTAAGTAATCACCCTGGGACAGTTTATAATGAGGGATAAACGCCGGTGGTCCTGTGTGATACATCTGGGGGCTCTGAAAGCTTATGCACCTGAGTAATTGTTGTTATAAGATCCCGATTAAGCACTTAGCTATTTCTCAGCTGCCTGTATTTTTGTTCCTGGCCCTATTGTAGCTGTAAACAAGTGTTTATCATTTCGATCAGTCATTCAACATATCATCTATTGTTGTATGTTTTGTTGAAAAAATCCCAGAGCACTGATAAAAGACATTTCTGATATTTGTGGTGGGCTGACGACATCTCATTTTTCATTTTTAACCTCCCCTTTGATGAAATCACAAAAAGAAAGAAAAAAAAAAAAACATTCATTCATACATACAAAATGACAGATACATACATATAATAGCTGATATATTTTGTCACTTCTATCTATAGCCAAATATATGCATCAAGATATGAAATGACTGACAAAGTAATAAATGATCCATCAAAAATGAAATAACATACAGATTATATATGATAGATAATGATATATATGATAAGACAGATATATATATATATATATATATATATATATATATATATATATATATATATATATGTGTATGTATGTATGTGTCTATACATATTTATACACTACTGTTTGAAATTTTGGAGTTAATTTTGAAAGAAATCATTGTATTCAGCAAGGACGCATTTGGCTGATCAAAAGTAACAACAAAGACTTGCTAATGTTACAAAAGATTTCTGTTTTAAATAAATGCTGTTCTATTCTATTCTATTTCTATTTCTATTCTTCAAAGAATGCTGAAAAAATTATCATGGATTTTGCAATAATAAATAAATATAAAAAGTCTAAAAAAAAAATCAGAGGTGGCTAGCGTCCCCTTTCTTTGTGAGAAAGAGGTGTTAACCTTGGCCTTTCCTGATAGCAAGCGTTTTTATTACAGTTCTCAACTGAATCTATGTCACAGCCAGATATTATTAGGGCAGCAGCAAGTCATAACATAGATGAGTCCCTTTCAAGTTTTAAAAACAGAACACTCAACCAAGAAGAGGCAAAGCAATAAGCAATCATCCGACACTGGCTGATGTCACAGTATAATAATGGTTGCTGACTGCTTGAATTGCTTTCAATTACAGACACAGCCTGAAAACAAAGAAGGATCAAGGGTAATTACACCTCGGGGGAAATACATCAACGTCACATTACTCAGCACTTCCATCTTGATTTGTGATTACTAGTGTGCAACTTGTTCCTGCCTTATACTTGATGCACAGTCATGCAAAAAGACCAGCGGTTGCTAACACTTTGATAGATACAAAAAGGGGACTTGAATTACAGATCCTATTTTCTTATGACAGCATGTGATCAAGCATCATTCCAAAGTGATTAAGTCAAATTATGTCCATAAATGAAAAAGTAATGAGTTGAAGGTCAGCTAAAGGTAAATTACATGTCATTCTGTGTTCGGTTTCTGATTTCATACCGAGCCAAATCAGATCCTAATGATGTCTTTGATTGTAATTGCTTGAAGCATCGAGCAGATGAGCAACTCACTGCCCACTCGTGGTCATTTAGAGCTTTACCTCTAGTACAACTACTGGTGGCAACTGGAGTTCAGTTATTTCACAGCTGTCTAATCCAGAAGTCTCTTTGTTTCCAAGACTTGAGTAAATTCTAATTAGGGTTGGAAACCATCTGATTCAAAAATGGTTCAGCTGCATTAATGGTTCCCTCAGACTGAAATATTTTCACAGATTCCTGCAATACTATTCAACATCGCCAACTGAATTTACAGCGCGAAACATCTGATGTCCAGTTCCCCAAAGAACAAAGACATCAGTGCAGTTCAGTTTCCCAAACAATAATTCCACTGAGTATGGCTATTTATCAGTATTTTCAGTGAATCAAATATATACAGAATGACAGTGAAATTTAATTCAACAATGATACTAATGAATCGGTTCTTAGTTATCACATCATTTGGCAATGGAACTGAATTTCTTTTCCCCAAATATTTCTTTCTCACAAGTAGTTAAAAAAAAAAAAAAAAAAAAAAAAATGATATCTTGATATTTTTTGTGATTTTTTTTCAATAATGATAATTAAACGATATTTTGGTCGTGTGTTTTTATGCTGGTACCTTGGCTGGTTTTGTTCTGTCATGGATGAATAAACATGACAATAAAACCGCCAGTAGATGGCAGCAAGTCCCTGTCTTAATGAGTGATTCATTGAATCATTTGTTCAAATAATTTGTTCAAAACAGCTGATTCATTTAGAAACTAAGGGCCAGATTTACTAAACAGGGCAAATTAGCGCTACAGTGGAATTCCATAAAGCGCCGATAGAAGGGGAAAATTCTGTGTGTGAATTACTGACAATGAGCACATTAAAAAACATGGACGCAGCCAGATCATTTCCATAATGATCAGCGCAATCTACCAAGAGCAGCACAAATTACTGCCTGCTTTAAAACATGCTTTTTTGGGCGTTAAAGAATGGCACAAATACCAGTAATTTGACGAGTGCAAACGTTAGTAAATTGCATTGCATGATTCATTTTAATACTCTCCTCCCATAAATTTTTAGTCTGAAAGGGAAACAAATGCATATTCAATAACGTCAGGTGCAAAAATAACTGTGTTTTGCTTTCATAACTTGAAATAAAGGGGCAATGGTTTTGGACTCTCAAGACAAATTTTAGTTTGTTTTTTGCAAAGTGAGTGACATACATGATAATGTCAGCTCAAAAAACATTAAAACGATTTTTAATACGATATTATTGTAGACAAATAAATATAAATATCGTACACCCCTACTCACAAGTATAAATATTCTGATGAAGCTAGGAGCCTAAAAGCAAAACATCTCCTACTATATGATAGGAATTCATTATATAACATCCAACATTGGCAAATATAAGGTTGACATATGGGCTCAGTGGACAGGCTTTGCGTCAATATTTACTTATTTAATATATCCTGCTTAATGAAGACAGCAGCACACATCCACAAAAAGGTCATCAAACATTCAACTGTACAAAAGTACAAGAGCCCAACGAGATCTTTTCGAGCAGAGCAGATATGACAGGTGTATTGATGAACTACACTTTGAGTAATTACCTGGACCACTAGTGTTTGGGAACCAGCATTTTGTCAAGGAAGGAATTGGACCAAAAGAACAAACAATCAAGCTTATTTGCCACCAGGAGACATTGATTATCTTTCTGTCTCAGTGAAGAGTTCCAGCAGGATTCTGATGAGCCATCATCAGGCTTTCTGCAGCTAACAATCCAAATCAATGTTTCCTTCACATTTTTATGTTATTTCTGTAGCCTCAACTGAATAAGGTAGGCCATTTTACATTTCTAGTGTCATTTTAGTCATGTTTAAAAACTTTCAGGCTTAAACTGTTGATATAAAATGTCAACAGAGCACAGTCCGGACCGGAAGTAAAACTCCCATTCATTTCCTCCATAGAGAAATTGATTTTTAACAATAACTGTTGTAAATCCTTCTAGATATATCTACAGTAAGCTAAAAGTTGTTAAAAGGCAGAATATAAAAAGATTATTAACAAAGAGTTCACCCAAAAATTATCATTTTGTTACTATTTCAGTCGTTTTTGTTCATACAAAATACAATAAGCCATTGGGGTCCAATACTCTTAAAAATCAAGGTTCTTTATTGTCATCTATGGTTCCATGGTGAACCTTTAACATACATGTTAAATCTTTCCATTGCACAAAAGGTTCTTAAAGGGCATAAACTAAATGTTTCACAAAGGTAATAAACTAAATGTTTTTTGTTTGTTTGTTTGTTTTTTGAGAGTGACAACAACATTAGACTCCATTGACTTTCTTTATATTAACAGAAAACCCTGAGAAATTCTTTAAAATATCTGTTTTTGAAAAAGTTATGGAAAAGTTTAAAATTCTTGGATGCACTGCCTATTTATCCATTTAAGCACACAATCTTGTACCATTTTCTGTCATTTTTAAACACTTTAAATCAAAGTGTTTTTATTATTTAAGGATTTTAATTTCTTATAAAGAAAACTAATGAGAAAAATACAAGAAATTATGAAAGAATTTTCACTAAATTAACACTGTCTTATGCTAAAATCTAGCCATTTCACATTCACCTTAAAAAAATAAATAAACAAATAAAACAGATCTCAAGTATCACAAGGACTCGGAGTAAGATAAAACGAGAACAACACAAGTTGAGAAATGTATTTTAGAAGTGTTGCCTGGCCAGAGGGAATGGACATTCATCAAGCCTATGTGAACTAAAGAACATGAGAAACACTACAGCAAAACTGGAGCCTTTCTAAATGGCGTCTTGAAAGTCATGGAAGCGTTTTCAGAGATGGCTCAATACTGCCGCACTTTTAATGTCTTTCTCTTGGAGTCTCATGGGGCCGACGCATTGTTTCCCCAATCTTGGATCCTATTCAAAATGTGTGTTTTGTCAATCTGCTGAGAATTCAGAGATGGCCTGAATTTAGCAGAAGACATCTGCCTGCACAAACGGACAGACTCATCTTTACAAGAATCAAATCCCCGGAGGGCTGACCTTGGGAAACTCCATTTGATGTTTGCAATACACGTGTGCCAGGGGACTGAAAAAAAAAAAACTGGGCCTGAACACAAAGCATTAAGTGGGACGAGCTAACTGAGTAGGCGAGAAAAGAGGCCATTAGAAAATAATAAGGCTACTGCTATTGGAAACACATTAAATGAATCCGTGCAGTGAAATCTTACGCAAATTAAATTCTGTAAACTTTGCTTCTAATCTAGATGCCTGTGCAATGAGTGCTGTTTGGGAGAGAAGCTCACAAAAGGGTCAGAAAGATTAAGTGAAGTGTAACAAACAACAAAAATCAGGAATAAATTCCATTTTCCAGCCTCCAAGAGTGTTTTTTAGGGTGAAATTGAAGAACCCTACATAGATCTGTGCAACAAATTTGTCACAGTTTTCAATGCAACAGGCAACAGTTTTGACCTCCGTCACATTTGCTACAGTTTGGAGGGGAAAAGTGCCCAATATGAGTGACATTTTTTATGGGTAACACTTTACTGTATATTGCATTATAAAGAGTTATTAAACAGTATACTGCATTATAATTATTCATAATGTGCGTTGTAATACATTATACCTGATGTAAATAATTCTAACCAATGCAGAGTGTAACAATGAATTGATAAGTGTTATAATGTATTAACTGTGGTTATTCATGAGATTGTGCAATGCATTACAAGGAATAATTAATGCATTAAAACTAGTTTTATAATGCATTATACATAAAGATTTTAAGTAAAGTGTTACCTTTTTATGATTTCAATATAAATTATATTTTAAAATAATTAAAATCTATGCTCAACGAGGCTGCATTTATTTGAAATGTATTAAAACTGTAATAAAGCAAAACATTATTGCAATTTAATACAACCGTTTCTTATTTTTATTTATTTTAAAACGGAATTTTCATTTAAAAATTTAATCAGAAATCATTCTAAAATCCTGATTTTGTGCTCAAGAAACATTTTGTAATATTACTAATGTCTTTACTGTCACTTTTGATCAGTTTAATGTAATCTTACTGAATAAAAATATTAATATATATAAAAAAACGTACTGACCCCAAACTTTTGAACAGTTTAAAACTATATGTAACAAAAATAACAGTAATGCATTCATACACTGTAAAAAAAATTATATGATCAGTAAGTCATTGCAACTTATGTTTTACATTAACTCATCATAAGTTTAGTAATTTCAACTTTATGTTATATAAAATGGTTTAATGTAATTTAAGTTGAAATGACTTGTATTATACTTAAATTACATTTAAAAAGTTTAAGGTAGCAACTGAACTTAAGTTGAAAATAGGTGGAAATTTTTTACAGTGTGTAGTAAACACAGTATTGAACAATCTGTAATAACTTTTTTTTTTTTTTTAAATTCTGAACATGCTTTTTATTTGCTTCTAATTTAGCATTAAATAAGTAATATCAAAAATTTATTGAATAAAATTTTATTTTATGACCTTTTCAACATCCCAGCAATCTTACAGGGCTGCTTCTCAAAACCTACAACCAACCACATGGATGTTCTCAAATAACAGTCATGATCTTCAAGGATGTCTGAATGATTTGCTAATCCCATTAGGACTGTTTCATTGCCAACCCCATAATCTTCTGTCAGCATGTGCTGTGATTTTTACTATGTTGTGGATATGTCCAATACTGAAACAACATCCTTCTCTATACAGGCGTGACCTATAGATTATTCCAGTTAGATTACATGACCCCTGTTTGACCGAATGACTGCAGGCATCGATAAAGGAAAAATGAAGCTCATGCTGCAGTCGTCCTTGCACGGGATATACTGTCAGACTCTAATGGGGTTCTCATGAGAGCGCATTCCAGCTAAGTGCTCACAGGTAGGGTCGGCCTTCAACAAATCAACCGACGCTAAAGAGCAAAGCTGGACTGGAGCATCTCAACAGACGAAGTGGTTCCTAAGAGATGCATTCAGAACTAATATATAACCTCAATACAATCTATTGTGATTGAAGTGTCCAGACATGTATTCCCATTTCAGACATATTTACTCAGACATACTTTCACCGCTATATTTACCTTGTATTAGTATTTTACTGCTCTTGAGACAGACCTGGACATCTTCAGAACAAATGGCTTTGTGTGTATGATGTGTACTTGCTAGTTTTATGAAACTTACTTTCATGTTTTAGAGGGTTAGTATTAAAAAAAAAAAAAAAAAAAAAAAAAGATTTAAAGGGTACCGAAATATGATTTAATGGACCAAAATGAGAATAGTTAACATAACAGCTAGGTTTTTAACACAAACGCAATAAAACACTGATCTATATCTGCAAATTACCTCTTGAATGATTATATTATATTGTATTATACCTGAAATATAATATTTCAAAGAGTAATTTTCATATGGACCAGTATTACAACATATAATATAATATAATATAATATAATATAATATAATATAATATAATATAAATTAATATGACATAACATAACATAACATAATATAACAAAAACATACTGGTCTACATGGAAATTACCCCTTGAAATATTATATTATTAAATACATAACATTGAGGTCTACATGTAGTAACAGTGGTCTATGAAATATTATATTATATTATATTATATTATATTATATTATATTATACATAACATACTGGTCTACATGGAAGCTTCCCCTTGAAATATTATATTATATTATATTATATTATATTATATTATATTATATTATATTTTTCCCAATTCCCACATATTGTTTTGTAGTAAAATGTACTATTAGGGCAACTTTCAAAAGATTTTCTTTAGAGGTTTGAAAAAGAGTTGTATAACAACTATAGATAAAGCGTTCACTATGTGAACATAGTGACATCTAAACAAGAGTCTTGCTTCACTGAATCGCAAAATTCATAGCTGCATACCTAACCAATGATGTTTGCATTTTCTCAAATATTCCCATGCTGAGTCCTGAGTAATGAAAATGGAATGTCCTTACATCCAATTTCATCTGTTTCCACTCAGAACCTCGTATGGCGCTAATGCAAGACATAAAGGATCATAAAAGAGAAATTATTACATTAGCATTGTCATCAAACATCATCATCCACAACCAAATGCAGGGATTTGTATTAATGATAAAGTTCTCAAACTTGCACAAAAACATTCTAACCCTGTTGAACTGAGTTACTTTATAAAAACGTTTGCTTTATACATTATTCGATCTCATATTTAGTGATTTTTTTAGTTGATTATTATTAAGTATGCATTGCCGCTCATGTCTCCTCAGAGGAATTGTCCCTGCTCTATATCCTCTCCATAACGAAGCATCTCTGCATGCAGGTCTTTCCGTCATATTACCCACAATCATGAATTTTTATTGGCTGCAGGGTCTCTTTCTGCCTGCCCTATCTCTGCGCTGTTCGCTCGCTTCCGCCAGTCGCATTCACAATGAGCCGCTCAAAAGTGTTACCATTCCCATCATCTCTCACACAGCAGCCCTGTGAAAACTGTGTATAACAAGCTCAATGCAGCTCGGAGAGAGAGTCCACCCGCTCATCCTCACCCTATATCTGCTAAATATTGTGTCCAGAATCCTTCTTTTGCATATTTTTCACAGCTCAACTGAGAGAGCCACAAAACAGGAAGAGTGCTGCTGATAAAGATGGATTGTAGAGCTACTCAGAAAAATATCTTCTTCTGAATGGTCTGCATAATAACTCTGCGCACTGGTTTTTCGCCTCACGCAGCTGCTGCAGGTAACTGAGTGTTTCTAAAGTTGAGGAAAAAGTAAATATGTATGTTTCTGACCAGTGGTGGATGAAGTGCACAAATGCATAACCTTTAGTTCAGGTGAAGATACCTTAAATGAATCTGACACTACTAAAATATGTGCTTTGAAAGCATGTAAAAAGTTAAAGGTTAAAGTTAAAAGCCCTGGGCTACTGAAAAGATGTAATGAATGATATAGAAATCTATAAGGCCCACTGTGCCTCAGAGCAAGGCACTTAACCTTTCAAACAAGTGTCCATGCAATGAGTAATAAGAAAACTTAAAACCATCTGCAAAAATAAATACTTACTGACTAAAAATGTGTCCTGTATTGATTTCTGAGAGCTCAAATGCCACGAGCAGACTAATAAGAGAAAAAACATATTTTATCATATAAAACCAAATCCGTATTATTCAATAATCTGAAAATGGAGCTGCATCCAGATCCCCATATCTCTGGAACTGAATGATCTAAAATGATATTGAGATATCTTTAATACTTCTTGAGTTACAGGCGTGCAAACTTTGGAAAAATAATATTTACGCACTCAGACAGGTTTGTTCAATGCAGTTGTTCTGACAAAACAAGAAACATTTCTAGTTTCAACATTATTTGTATGCAAAGTGACCCACATTTGGTTTTTGACCACTGAAAATGTGTACAATTTAACTCCTTAATTTACTCGTGGAGCCATATTCAGATCCCAATATCTCTGGAACTGAACCATATAGGGCCTTAAATATGAAGATGCCAAAAGTAAAGTTAAAACCCAATATCTAAAAGGACATTAAGATATCTTTAATATTTCTTGAGTTACAGGCATGCAAACTTTAGAGGAAAACTTGAAAAGTGCTTTTTCCCCATTTTTGAATGGTCACTATTGGGACATAATGTGACAAAGACTGTTAATTTGAACAAATTTTACTAATAGACCTACAAATCTCTGTGTAAAAATAACAATGATGCTGCCATCTTTCTGAAGTCATTTTTACCTCCCTGTAATTTGGCACCGAATCTCAGGTGAAAATTGTCATTTTGACCTCCCTCTACAAAATAGTGGATTACTCGGTAAATATACATGCATGTATTTTGGCTTTCATCTTCATTTAGATATTTCTTTCACCAGAACAAAAATCTAAAATTATATATAAACAAATATACAATAAATAAATGAAAATATAAATAAAAATACAACATTAAAGTTACTTTTAATTAATGCTATTGTTAACTTTACTCAAATTTGATTGTTAACTTTAATCAAACCTAAAAAAGATTTTTTTTTTTTTTTTAAAAGCTAAACTAAATATGTGTTACCAAAAATAGCTAAAAAAAAAAAAAAAAAAAAATGAATAAAAAACAAATAGGGGTTCCTTGAGTCCTCTCACTACTGGCCTGAAAAACATTGACGATAAATATTAATTAGATGACATAACATTAGCCCAATAGACTTTACTTATCTGCTAAAGGCAGGTACAGTAAGTGTATGCTAGAAATAGTAGGAATACCACCTGCTTGTTTGTTGAGCTGCACCCTAAGTTGGTCAGCTAGTCATTCAGAGAGACACCTGCCAGCCAAACACCAGATTTGGACAAAAGCATCTGGCAAATGCATAAATTCCACACTTTTAGGCATGCTAGACCATTTTAAACCATCTAAACAAACCATCTTAGCCTCATTCAACCTGTTCAGATATGTAATCTTTCACCTTATCACAGCATGTACAATAACAGCAGATGATTAAAAGGACAGGCCTACAGGGAGAGCACTCAGTCGCTTCCCTCTCACGATATTTTGTTCAATTAGAATGTAATCTTGTGATATGCACGTTGATTGGGAGGCTTATCAAAGACTTCCTCCTGAGAACAGATGTGTCATGCTCGTAAAGTGTCTGTAATCTGCAAGATGTCATGAGGATTTTATACCATCTCTAGCCTCCCATTCCTTTGAGCGGAATCTATTAATTGCAACAAGGTCAAATTATGAAGTTTTGAAAGTCAAGTCACCTCTCAAGTCTATTTAATGATAGTTTAAGTTTCCTTGTATGCTTAGTCATCTGTGATGCAGGGATTTGAGTGATCTGTCAACATCTCACAAGCCATTCCTCCTCTTGACCCTCAAGACTTCACTGACTGACAGCAGGACCCATTACAAACAACAAAGCAATTCGAGTCTCAGGAGAGCAGGGCTTTCCCTCTGTGACACGCTATTGGCAGGTCGCTGATTGGGCGGCTTATCAACAACTTCCTCATGAGAACAGATGTGTCACGCTCTAAAAATATCAGTAAACGGCAAGATGTCTATGAGGATTTTAACCCTCTCATTCTTCATCTCATTCCATTGCATGTTTTATATTTAAAATAGAATTTATCTATCTATAAAAACATGATCAAATTATGATTTAAAAAAAAGCCAATGACAATTGTTTTCACTTGTAAACAGTGCTTGATCTGTGCATATTTCTCTCCTGCTTCAGACAAGACAACTTTTTCACTGGAGAAAGCAAAATTTTGGATAGAAGACTCATGTTTTTCTGGAAGCAATGGTCAAGACATTAATTGATTAACTGGAGTCGTGTGGATTACTTGGGGATTATTGTGATGTTTTTATCAGCTGTTTGGACTCTCATTCTGACGGCACCCATTCACTGCAGAGGATCCATTGGTGAGCAAGTGATGTAATGCTAAATTTCTCCAAATCTGGGAGAAATGACTGTCTCTTTTGTCTCTTTGTATTCTGCTGGAATAAGAAAATAATTAACATTACATTATTTGACTGACAACACTGAACAATGTGAAGATTATAATGAGATATTGTGACAAAGATCAAAACATGAACTTTAATCTCAAATCTGGCAGGCGGAACAGTTTGGAGAAATTATGACTATATTGAATATTTGACAATCTACTTCTTGTTTGTAATGTAATTACTCATGGCTTGACTTGAATTACTGACACTTTCTTCAGAGACTCAAGCATCACCACAACAGAAAGAAAAACAGCAAGCGTTATTGAAAATAACTCATTTGCAATATTCTGACAAAACAATATTCTGACTTCATGTTACACTCTTTACAGTGACAGCTGACTTTTCTTCAAAATCTCAAGCACACTAAAAACAACTTTGTTATTTTAAATTCCATAAATGTCATTTGTAATCCATGAACAATGACTTGGTCACATGTCTGTACACGGTCCAGTGTTAAGTCTTTTTCTCCCTATGGTTGTATAAAGAAAGCACTTCACTCTGAGGACTGTCACTTGCTCTCTTGATTAAGTACAATACACAACCAATACTAGCTAAAAGAATGTTTTGAAATCATATGAAATGTTTTTAATTACAAATACCAGATGGCTAAATCCAAAGGATAACAATCAAGGATAAAAATTTCTTAATTAAAATGTTTTGAGACTGTAAATAGTATTGGAAAGTGCAGAAAGTTAAACTGAGTGGAATGTTCTGTTCTGTGTAAAAACTGTGCAAATAAGAATAAATATTAAAATTCACACTGTTTTGCAGCAAGACTTTAAATAAACATTAAATGCTAACAAGACCTTGTCTGTGCAAAGTAATATCTTATTTTTCAACTCCTGCTATGACCATGCAAAGTCAAATGAAACGCAAGAGTGCCAGAAACAAACTATTATGTAAAGAAAATGCAACACACAGGAATTACATCACACTTTTAAGCCATTTGCAATGCTTTGCCCCATGAACTTCCAATGTAAATGCATCACTGTAATAATTAAAAAGTCTAAATTATTTACTATGGTAATAAAATAAAATAAAATAAAATAAAATAAAATAAAATGAATTGAATGCAATATGCTTGTTTTCATAGCCAAGCGCTTGAGATGAAGTACCTTTTAAAAAGTTTTTTCCCCATTTGGCATACTGCAGCTTCTCATCATTACATGTTTTATCCAGTAATATGATGCAATGCTTCCATGCAACCATTCCAATATGTGGTGAATCTTGCATGCAACATGCAATATTTAAATCACAGCTGTTCGTATTTTTAACTTCCGTCTTATACCTCTGCATCAAGCAAAAATCATTTCCGTCCCATCCAGCCTCTCATGAACCATCTAGAGAGCATGAATAAGCAATGCTATGATATGAAGGGAAGATCTGTCCCCGATTACACTATACTAAACACAGATCTGCTTCTGGACAGCATTTACATTGCCGCTCAACAACAGCTCACTACTATAACCAGCAACCACAACAACAAACCAACAAAATCTTTGGATTTTACAATACGTACTTGTAGTAAACAAACAGCCACAATAAACAAGTCATTAATAATAATTTTTTAACAGTGAACTCTATTAAATGAAAACATTGCAGTTGGGTGATGGGTCGGTGGCCGGAGGGGGCTCTCATAGGGGTTGGGTTTTTTTTTTTTAAGTTGGGAGCAAAGAGTTTAATTACATTGTTGAGTATAACAGGAATACACTCAGGAAAAGAGCTAACCCACTTTTTGCTCAGTGTCAAGCACGTGTGTAATTAAAAAACGTCATGCAACGATTTTATTCATAGCAAGATTTTATTTTCTCCACTGCACCTCCAATTAAAATGACTAATGTTAATAATTTTTTTTGTGTGGATATAGTGAAGGTAAGGGTCACTATGGTCGACTAGTGAGATAATTGTTTTATCTATATATGTTAGTATATACATTTATGGTTAGATATCATAGTGCTTTAATTAGCACAGTGAGAGCGAGTTGTGGTTTAGCTGTTAGTTTGCACAGTAAAACCATCTTGGAAAGGTTGCATCTTTAAATTCACTCCTTTAAATGACCACCATTATAGCCACAGTCAGATAAACACTGCGTAAAAAAAAAAAAAAAAAATGTGTAGGATGAACCAAACTCATTTTACAGAGTATAATTTAACTAATAAGCCTTATACCAATTAGTTTGAAGGTCAGTTTACCAGAATAATTGGGTTTTAAGATTATATATATACACAACTGCTCAAATGTTTGGGGTCAGTAAGATCATTTTAAAGAAATTAATGCTTTTATTCGGCAAAGACGCACTAAACTGATCAAACATGACAGCAAAGATATTAAAGTTACAAAATAGTTATATTTTAAATAAATTATGTTCTTTTGAACTATCTATTCATCAAAGAATACAGAAAACTTCAGCTTCATGGTTTCCACAAAAATATTAAGCAACATGACTTTCTTCACCATTAATAATAATAATAATGTACCTTGAGCAGCAAATCAGCATATTAGAATGATTTCTGAAGGGTCACATGACATTGAACACTGGAGTAATGATGCTAAAAATTCAGCTTTGCATCAGAAGAATACAGTGGGTACGGAAAGTATTCAGACCCCTTAAATGTTTTCACTCTTTGTTATATTGCAGCCATTTGCTAAAATCATTTAAGTTAATTTTTTTCCTCATTAATGTACACACAGCACCCCATATTGACAGAAAAACGCAGAATTGTTGACATTTTTGCAGATTTATTAAAAAAGAAAAACTGAAATATCACATGGTCCTAAGTATTCAGACCCTTTGCTCAGTATTTAGTAAAAGCACCCTTTTGATCTAATACAGCCATGAGTCTTTTTGGGAAAGATGCAACAAGTTTTTCACACCTGGATTTGGGGATCCTCTGCCATTCCTCCTTGCAGATCCTCTCCAGTTCTGTCAGGTTGGATGGTAAACGTTGGTGGACAGCCATTTTTAGGTCTCTCCAGAGATGCTCAATTGGGTTTAAGTCAGGCCTCTGGCTGGGCCATTCAAGAACAGTCACGGAGTTGTTGTGAAGCCACTCCTTCGTTATTTTAGCTGTGTGCTTAGGGTCATTGTCTTGTTGGAAGGTAAACCTTCGGCCCAGTCTGAGGTCCTGAGCACTCTGGAGAAGGTTTTTGTCCAGGATATCCCTGTACTTGGCCGCATTCATCTTTCCCTCGATTGCAACCAGACGTCCTGTCCCTGCAGCTGAAAAACACCCCCACAGCATGATGCTGCCACCACCATGCTTCACTGTTGGGACTGTATTGGACAGGTGATGAGCAGTGCCTGGTTTTCTCCACACATACCGCTTAGAATTAAGGCCAAAAAGTTCTATCTTGGTCTCATCAGACCAGAGAATCTTATTTCTCACCATCTTGGAGTCCTTCATGCGGGCTTTCATGTGTCTTGCACTGAGGAGAGGCTTCCGTCGGGCCACTCTGCCATAAAGCCCCGACTGGTGGAGGGCTGCAGTGATGGTTGACTTTCTACAACTTTCTCCCATCTCCCGACTGCATCTCTGGAGCTCAGCCACAGTGATCTTTGGGTTCTTCTTTACCTCTCTCACCAAGGCTCTTCTCCCCCGATAGCTCAGTTTGGCCAGACGGCCAGCTCTAGGAAGGGTTCTGGTCGTCCCAAACGTCTTCCATTTAAGGATTATGGAGGCCACTGTGCTCTTAGGAACCTTAAGTGCAGCAGAAATGTTTTTGTAACCTTGGCCAGATCTGTGCCTTGCCACAATTCTGTCTCTGAGCTCTTCAGGCAGTTCCTTTGACCTCATGATTCTCATTTGCTCTGACATGCACTGTGAGCTGTAAGGTCTTATATAGACAGGTGTGTGGCTTTCCTAATCAAGTCCAATCAGTATAATCAAACACAGCTGGACTGAAATGAAGGTGTAGAACCATCTCAAGGATGATCAGAAGAAATGGACAGCACCTGAGTAAAATATATGAGTGTCACAGCAAAGGGTCTGAATACTTAGGACCATGTGATATTTCAGATTTTCTTTTTTAATAAATCTGCAAAAATGTCAACAATTCTGTGTTTTTCTGTCAATATGGGGTGCTGTGTGTACATTAATGAGGAAGAAAAATAAACTTAAATGATTTTAGCAAATGGCTGCAATATAACAAAGAGTGAAAAATTTAAGGGGGTCTGAATACTTTCCGTACCCACTGTAAATGACATTTTAGAAGTTATTAAACTAGACATCTGTTATTTTAAACTGTAATCACGTTTCACAATATATTACTATTTTTATTGTATTTTTCATCAAATAAATGCAGCCTGGGTGACCACAAGGGACTTATTTCAAAAACATTTAAAAAAAATCTTACCCACCTCAAACATTTGAACGGTAGTGTATGCAGTATAGCTTTGCACTAAATGCATTTACTGTACATGCACTTGTTTGTGCTATATAGTCTGTCAGTCCAAATATTATTCTACAATGCATAATGAAAAAATTTGAAGCATTAATTAATTACAAACTGGACTAAATACTCTGTCAGAGCAGGTTCACAACACAGAGTCCAACTGTAGACCAATTAAGATGTCTGTTAGGTCTGTTAGTCCTACTTAAAAACCAGACTGGTAGGATTTCCATAATATTCCAAAAAAAAAAAAAAAAAAATTATTGCTTTACTTGGACTGAAATTGAAGTCACTGTAAGATAGCACAAGTATCAGCGTGGGAAAGCTTGCATATATATCATTTTCGCTTCTCAGTAAATGCAGAAGGGACCAGGCCGTCTACGTGTATCACATTATGTACAGGGGCCTTCCCAAGGGCGGCCCTGAGACAGGAACCAGTTTGTCATCTGGTGTCCTTGTCCTACTTTAGAAACCACCCTGTTTCTGCCCACAGCCTCAAAGGAGCCCAGAGAACATGGCTCCTCTCACCAAGGGTAAAAAACCAATGATGACCTGGAAGTGAACAGCACTCACCATGGAACATGTTCCCATTTTCACCCTGACACATTGGCAAACACACATCATCGCCTCGCTAGCATCTGCTGAGTGCAAGCCCCACTGCCATCCCTCCATTTCCCACCACTGCGGCGCACTTTCAAACATTTAACATTTGTCCTATTTGAGTTAAAGTGCAATCGTGGGATTAAACTACAGTAAGAAATGCTTCTGCTTTAAAAGCACTCCTCAGAGGAACGTTTTACTGCCCAGAGGTTCGTCTATCACACCTCTGGAGACATAATGGAGCCTTCAGTTGTGTGTCATTTAAGTATCAGCTCTGCCTCAGATGTTTCTCTTAAAGTAATGGGGAAGATACTTGACTAGCTAGAATATACTCACTTTTTGAAGTGGTTAAATTAGTCAAGCTACCCTTTAAAGCTAGACCACAATACACTAACAGCATCTATTTCTACTACTTTGACAATACTTAAGAGGAAAATACCTTTGTAAATGTACTAATTAAGTGAGAAAATACTGTTTGGGGAATCAGAGAAGTCTAAATTAACAGCAAAAGCAGTAAATTTAACAATTACATTAAATAAACCTAAGAAAATTTGAATTTACACTATTGTTCAAAAGTTTTGGGTCATTTGAGGAAATTCATATTTTTATTCAGCAAGAATGCATTATTTTTCATCAAAAATGACAGTAAAGATATTTGTAATGTTACTTTCTATTCATCAAAGAATCCTGAAAAAATGTACCAGGGTCTCGATAAAATATTAAGCAACTGTTTTCAACATTGATAATAATAAGAAATGTTTGTTGAGCAGCAAATCAGCATATTAGAATGATTTCTGAAGGATCATGTGACACTGAAGACTGGAGTAATGATGCTGAAAAGTCAGCTTTGCATCACAGGAATAAATTACACTTTAAAATATAATAACATACTGTAGAAAAACAGTTATTCTAAACAGTAGTAATATTTCACAATAATACTGTTTTACTGTATTATTTATCAAACATAGGAAGACTTCTTTCAAAAACTGACACCAAATTTCTGCACCGTAGTCATTTACATTTACATTAAGTCATTTAGCAGACACTTTTATCCAAAGCAACTTACAAATGAGGACAATAGAAGCAATCAAAACCAACAAAAGAGCAACAACATGCAAGTGCTATAACAAGTCTCAGTTAGCCTAACGCAGTACACGTAGCAAGGTTTCTTTTTTTTTTCTTTTTTTTTTTTTTTAAGAAAACGAGTAGATAGAATATAGAAAAAAGAAACCTAGTTTTTTTGTTGTTGTTGTTTTTTAAAGAAACAAGTAGATAGAATAGAAAAAAAAGAAAGCTAGTGTTAGTTTTTCAAGAAAAGCTAGAAGTTAGAGAATAAATATGCAATTGATAAAGGGTCAAGTGTGTGTGTGTTTTTTTTTTTTTTTGTTTTGTTTTGTTTTTTTAATAAAAAGACGACAGATAAAATAAAATTAGAAAAGAGAATGCTAGAGTTAGAGGGTCAAATAAAAATGGAAGAGATGGGTTTTTAGCCGTTTCTTGAAGATGGCTAAGGATTCAGCTGCTCGGATTGAGTTGGGCAGGTCATTCCACCAGGTGGGAACAGTTAATGAAATAGTCTGTGAAAGTGATTTTGTGCCTCTTTGGGATGGCACAATAATGCGTCGTTCACTTGCAGAACGCAAGCTTCTAGAGGGCACATTGGTCAGAAGTACTGAATTTAGGTAAAGGGGTACAGAGCCAGAGGTGGTTTTGTAGGCAAACATTAATGCCTTGAATTTTATGCGAGCAGCTATTGGTAGCCAGTGCAAACTGATGAACAGAGGTGTGACGTGCGTTCTTTTTGGTTCATTAAAGATTAATCTTGCAGCGGCATTTTGAATTAATTGTAGAGGTTTGATGGAATTGGCTGGAAGACCTGCCAAGAGAGCATTGCAATAGTCAAGTCTGGACAGAACAAGAGCTTGAACAAGGAGTTGTGTTGCATGTTCCGAAAGAAAGGGCCTGATCTTCCTAATATTGTATAAAGCAAATCTGCAGGACCAAGCAGTTTTAGCAATGTGGTCTGAGAAATTCAGCTTATCATCAATCACAACTCCAAGGTTTCTGGCTGTTTTTAAAGGAGCTGTGGTTGATGAGCCTAACTGGAAGGTGAAATTGTGATGAAGTGATGGGTTTGCTGAAACAACAAGCAGTTCTGTCTTAGCTAGGTTGAGTTGAAGGTGAAGTTCCTTCAACCAGCAAGAAATGTCTGTTAGACATGCTGAGATGCGAGCAGCTATCGTCGGATCATCAGGATGGAATGAGAGGTAGAGTTGAGTGTCATCAGCATAGCAGTGATATGAAAAGCCATGTTTATGAATGACAGAACCTAGTGATGCCATGTAGACAGAGAACAGAAGAGGTCCAAGAACTGAGCCCTGAGGCACCCCAGTAGCTAGATGTTGCAACTTGGATACCTCACCTCTCCAAGATACCTTGAAGAACCTATCTGAGAGGTAAGTCTAAACCAGATTTTCTTTCAGACCTAAAATTTACTTCTTTGATAGACTTTCCTCATATTATTGTGACTGATTCATTGGGGTCCATTATTCCAAACAAAAAAAATGGTTTGTCTTTGTAATCTTTTATCAAAACTTCACCAAACCCTCTTATTTTTCAACCACCTGTCAGACAGAGACCACTTTCCACACTCAATCGATTCTTAATGGACAAAATCACCTCATTTCTCATATTTTGTTTCACTCTAAAACAGGTCACATGATCAAAATAGCTTTTGCTTCATTTGCTCCTCATTTAATCTCAATGTCTAAGAGAAATAATTAACCTAAAGAGATCTTATTTGTGATTTACTCTCCTTTGGTGCCATTTTCAAATGAGACAGACAATGCCATGAAAGATCGAGGTTATCATTAAAACACCATAATCCTTTCATGTACTCAAAGCAATAGTATAGCATCTTGTAGGGTTTAATTTACTTTTATTACATGGTTTATATTAAAAGGATTATTTTTGTGGCTAACAAGGCAGAATTAGATAAACGGTTTAAGGCTGCTCTACTGGGCTACATCCATTCCAGTTTAATCAGGTGTCCTGGAAGAGCCAACGCTCCACATGAGGCAGGCTAGAACCATACGGCTACAAATCAATGAGCTCCACTCTGTAATTGCTCCTCAGGTTCTTCCCACAATGCAACTGCACTGAGGCAAAGAGAAAGCCGTACTGATATGGTGCTGTACAGCTAATTAACAGTGATAGATAATGCTTAATTAAAACTTCATCAAGACAAAAGATCTAAGTGAGCCATCATTCGGAAAAGTAATGGTTTTGGTATCTGGCTGAATTTCTGCTAATTCAGAGTGCGTTATGAGAGATGATATGCAAATATCCACCACCATGATGCCAGGATGTTCTGGGTGGTTGCTAGATGGTGAAAAGAGTGAAAACAGTCCAATCTGAATTCTCTATAATATTCTGGAGCCAGATGCACCAGCTGTGAGCAGGTTAAAACTTAGTCTAGATGAAGCGTAAATGCCAACTAAGTTAAAATTTATGCACTACTAAATATTTGAGCATTGCACCATTAAACTTAGTTGAAATATAATGTATAATCTAAATAATTACAGAAACCTGACCAGCAATAATGAATGGAATATAAAAGCAGACTGACTAAACCACACTAATGAGCTCATGTTTTACTTAATGGGTTAGTTTACCCAAAAAAGTACACTTTTGTCATAACTTACTCACCCTCATGTTGTTTCAAACCCATGTCTTTCATTCATCAGCACAACAAACATTGAGATATTTTTGTCCATTTTTTTTTTTTTTTTTTGTAAGTTGACTCAACCAAAACTATCACACATCAAAAACAAAACATTGCAAAAGTAATCCATATGAATCAAGCGGTTTAATCTAAGTCTTCTGAAGAGACATGATCGCTTTATATGATAAAAAGATTTGATTTAGGCTTTTATTCATATATAAACCATTGATCAGTGCACATACATAGAGCTCATCAAATATGGTAAACAAAAAAACGTCAACCGGGATTTTTTGACATTGGAAAACAAACCTCACTGGTTCTTGCATATCAAGCAAACAGCTAAGATTGGACAAAAATGTTGAGGGAATATTAAAAATATCTTAATTTGTGTTCCAAAGATAAACGGTTGTTTTTGGGTAAACTATCCCTTTAAATTATTATATATTATTAAATTATTTTACATAACCAAGAAAGCATTACGTACATAATAGGTTGTTATAGATTTTATGATTTATTTAATAAAGGCAGATGTATGGTAAATTTAACCTATTAGCCAAGTCTTGTTTTAAGAACAAAATTTTTAGCACCATTTCAGCAAATAAAGTATTAATTAAAAATATCAATATTCTTGTATTATTCATTTCACATTGCTTATTAATTGCAAAAACAGTTCCTAAATATTATTTACATATTTAAATAAAAATTTTATTATGATTTTTTGACTGAATTTTATTGTTACTGCATTTAAAATTTAATTTATTCAATTTTGGAATGGTAAAATACGTTTGAAATAGCAACCAACCAAACTAGACAACCCATGGAAACCCATGGCTTTTCAAGCAAGCTTCCATTTACAAATTTCAAGGCAGCTTATTAGATCAATACAGACAGACATGACTACACATCACAGTGAACTTACAATCTAATGACTAAGTCTGTAACACTTTAGCACAGGGACCAATTCTCACTATTAACTAGTTGCTTATTAGCATGCCTATTAACATTATTGGCTGTTTATTAGTACTTATAAAGCACATACTCTGCATGACCATATTCTACATCCCTAACGCTAAACTTAACAACTACCTTACTAACTATTAATAAGCAGCAAATTAGGAGTTTGAGGCAAAAGTCATAGTTAATGGTTTGTTAATATCGAGAATTGGACCTTAAAATAAAGTGTGACCACTAAGTCTTTCTTTAAGAACAACCAAATTAAGTATAGAGTCATTTACACAAACTTTACAACAAACATTTGTTTGTCCCAATTAAAGCAAGACCTAACAAATGGTTGTGTTCTTTCTCCAATGTACTGGGATTTTACTGTGTCAGAAAAAAATGCAAATTCAATCAAGAAGAAAAGTAATAGTATGCCTCTTCTTAATAAAACGCACAATTTGAGATATCATTCATGTCTGTGGGGCAAATGGTGCAGGACAAGTTATGCGGCAAATTTTAATACTTAGTTTGAGAGGTTTGTTCAAATCACTAACCCTACATATGAGCAATAATAACAGAGACGCGTCCCTTAGCAAGCGCCACTAACAACGTTAATGATGCCCGACTGGGAGTGGAATAGCAAAATGAATACGGGATGAACTCTGTGCGTATGCATGAGTGATAGAAGAGGCCCTCCACCTCCTCTGCAATAACGCCCTCTTATCAGCCCTGTCGTGGAGGAGAAATGTGGATTTCATTATTTGTTGCAGTTAATGTTTGGTTCTGGTTGTTGACAGGCACAGCTGGCTGAGAGGAGATACTCAGCCAATGTCATCTCCATTAATATCACTTATTCAAGCACACGGCTGAGAGAGAGAGAGAGAGAGAGAGAGAGAGAGAGAGAGAGAGAGAGAGAGGAGAGGAGAGGAGAGGAGTTGGGGAACAGTGACGGAGGAGCGGAGAGAGAGCAAGAGAGAAGGCTACCCACGCTGAAACCCTGACTGATTGAGAAAATGCCTCAGAGAGGTAACAGCACCGCCACGGGTGACATTGAGGCTTGACAGCCAGAGATGGGCACTCGAGTGACTCGGACTCGAGTCGCATTTTTATAGACTTCAGACTTGACTCAGACTCGACCTGAAATGACTCCAGATTGACTGGACTCGAGGAAAAGGACTCGTGAATATTTTAAAAGCAACTCGAGTCTTTTATCCTTAAATACTTCTATAACTGATATTCAAAAGGTGGACCGCGAGCCGTAACAGCAACAGCGAGTCAAAACAGCGGAGACGATCACATAACAAGCGGCGTTTATGGCAAATATCTTTCAGTGCTATATACTCTAGTATTTTTATCTAAAGCCAAACGCGCTTAACCCGTTTAATCCCAAATTTTCCCAGACATGAAAATATCCAAATGATGTGTCATTAGTAACCCTTTGAAATAATCGATAGTTTTTTTTTTTTTTGGAAAAGTGTGTGAAAAATTGTGTTTTATGGTCGGTCACAATTGTGACCGGTGGGATAATGTGTGTACTGAATTAACATATTTCTGCTGTCATAAAAATTGTTATATATCTTAGCCCAGCTATTTTAAACTGATCACATTTTAGGGTTACTATTATGCATAAAAAAACCTTATGCAACATTGATAGGAATACTGAGATAAAAAAAAATCAAAAAAAAAATTCAACCATCAATGCATTTCAAAATTGTTACTTTTTTGTAAAATATAACATCAAATTTTTATATTAGCGCTACCAGCATTACAACATCAATATTGTACATTTTTTGTAACATTTGAATTTTTAATTTAGCGCAATATTTTGTCATTGCAACATTTTAGTGTAATTTTCACTAGCAACTGCAACTGGATTTATATTGTATACCTAAGTTCACTGTTATGGTCACTATTGTGACCGTCAACATGTTTACTCATTCTATGACCACACTCAACAAAACTGAATATATGTGAATTCATATATTAATACTTTAGAGCTTTAAAAATTGAAAACCTTTTTTATGGTCACTATTGTGACCAGTGGGATTAAATGGGTTAATTCAAGCCCTTTTCATCTCTCTCTCTTTCTCTCTCTCGACACAAAGAGCTGCGGATGTCGCGGTTATTTTAACAACAACAGAAACAATGCTGCAAATCTAGTTATTTTTATTACTATCTATTTATCTCTCAATAACCTATGACTCTGACTGTTCAAACCAGATGTGATCAGACGTTTCTGATCTACACTAATTATTAATCTGTAGGCTAAGAACATTTCAAAAGAATCATGTAATTATAATTGTGAAAATTGTTGTTAGATGACTAGGATAGAACTTTGAAACTGCTGGTTATCTTTCTTTTCTGCTCAAGATGAGAATGTTTTGATTATTGTAGACATTTTTAGTAGATAATGCTTAAAATATATTTAAATAGTACAGATTTCAGGAGGAAAACCCTGAACAGAAACAGTGTTTTTTGTCACATGGCCTCGCATGTATCTAAATGTAAAAGTACAATACATGCATAAAAATATTTTTTGCTTTTTTGTCCGGACCTCTACTTGGAAGAAAATATAGAGTCCGTGCCTCTTGGAACTTTAATTGAATACCCCTGACTTTTATCAAAAAGAAATACTTGATTTGTATGGTTTTGTAATATCTGTGTCACATATTTACTTATGTGTCATAAAAATAAATATATTTGTGTTATAAAAAACCCACAAGTGTGAGATATAAAGGCACACTTACAAGAAATAAAATAGTTTGAATTCAGATTCATCCTCACAGTCCTTTAATGATTCTATTAATACCAACATTTTATTTTATTTTATTAATTTTTATTTTATTCTCACTTTTATTGATTGATTGATTGATTGATTGATTGATTTAAAGAAATCAATTGATCAAAGTAAATATACTGATCAAAAGTAAATATATTTATAGTGTTACAAAAGACTTCTATTTCAACTGACTGCAGTTCTTTTTATACTTTCTATTAAAATATTCCTGAAAAAAATGATTTCCACAAAAATGATTAAGCAAATCATGTTGTCAACATTAAAAAATAATAAGAAATGTTACTTGAGCACCACATCAGTATATTAGAATGATGTCTGAAGGATCATGTGCCACTAAACCCTATAATATAATGTAATAATAATATGTATTGATTTTAATGTTTTTAAGAAACTGAAAAAAGCAGAAATGTCAAGGCATGTCAAAACTTCTCTAGGGCCCCAAAACCCCCTCAGACCCCAGATGGTTAATGTACTTTTGATCAAATAAATGTAGCCACAGTGAGACTTCTTTCAAAATCGTTTAAAATTAAATCTTTCAAAGGATTTTTTGAATGTTAGTGTAATACATTTGTTGTACTGAGTGAAAAAAAGGACAATGCAGTCAAAAGATTGTTAGCATATTTTTCATTCATTTAAATCTGTGGCACTTAGTGCAGTATTTCAGTACAGTTTTCCGTTCACTTCCATGGAAGAATGCAGACGTTCAAGAACTGTTAACAGAACCAAACATCATAAAAATCATTTGGTTCCAGTACTTTTTTGAAACGCAGCTGATTCAGAATAAGAACCCTATAGTTGCCACTGAGGTCACGCCACAAACACACACCAATCAATCACGCTTAATGCAAAATTCAGCATAGCTGACTCATTTGCTCAAAGGAGGTTAATAGAGGAAGGGAGCTGGAGGGGAAAATGAAAGGCTGATTGTCTTGTCACAGGTGACGGTAGCGGCGCAGTCTTGCTGACAAAGCCGTGCAGCTCTCAGAGAGCGAGAGTGCTGGAGGAGCGGTGACCTCTCACACCACAGTACTCATGGGAAAATACACACTGTCAGCTGGCCAGCTCTTCTTCTTCACATTCAATTTAATCTTTCTCACAAGCACAAAGTGTTCACACACTAACACACAAACACCTGAGACACTGAGACTGCTCCAATTACTGCTCCTCAGACCTGCCCTGAATCGCAAACCAAACCGGTATAACTTTCTGTCTTCTCTGGAACACAAAAAGTGCAGATTATTTGAGTTCAATGCGCACACACTGTCCTGAGGACATCAAGAACTGAAACTGATCTCTGAAAGATGTTCTGAAAATACTGCAGTGGCCTCACGGCAAGTCTGTGAGCAGAAACACAATCATTTGTAATGCAATTTAGGGCATTTATAATGCAGACCAACAAAAACTGAATTAGTTTCCATGACAGACGAGCATCATAACGATCTGTGTCAGCTAAAGCACACACATGCATTTGCACAAGTCCATGACAGCTGGTATAAAGTAGTTTACCTGGGCCTGGAGGGCAACAGACTAATCACAAGCTCTCTGAATGTTATTTGCACAGGTAATACCTCCAGGAATATTCCCGCTGTTGTAAGGACATTGCATCAATGTGATATTACGGAGAGGTGATATGCCGCTCAAGTTCGCTGAGGCACAGCTTCCCGCAGGGGTATTTCATGGAAATGTGGGTAATATGTTTAGCAACAAGAGGTTGCTAAAGAGAGACAACAGGTTTCTCGCCTTGTTATAGGGAAGGGTAAACTAGGACCAAAGCTGTTTTGCATAGTTTTCTTTTTGATGTGACCAACTGATATTTCAAGCTTGCACTAAAAAATACCATATATCTGCTTTCCTGTGAACACAAGCATTCAAAGCTATAAACTTTTTTTTTTTATGGAAAAAACTTTGTCAGAGATGACATTTAGTAGCAGAACTAGAATATTTTTGAACCACTGCATTTAATTGAACTGGCCAGCCATTTCATCCCACGCTTTTTTTTTTTTTTTTTTTTGACCTAATTAAAATGAGGAAACTATTTTTCAGCTGTCTAGAAATCGATATCTTCCTCTGCTTTGATCCCAGGATCTTTCCTCACTTTCACAGCCTATCAATTACATTTTAATCGTTCAAATTGTTCTTATCTGTTATAGAAATATCAGAACTTTCCCATTGGATGCACACTGGGATGCAGTATTGAAAACTGCATCTATACTTACGCCAAATGTAAGAAGTGCACTACAGGGACTTCAAAAACTATAGACAAAACACTGTGTCATCAAATCTATTGATATTTATCTGGTCTGCAGTTGGAGCTTCAGGGGAGCTTGCGGGGAACCTAACGAATGCTCCAGATGTAATCGACAAGAAAACAATTTCTGGCACACTGGATAAACAGTAAGAGGGGTCTGTGCGATGCCAAACTGTATTGATTCATGACTAACACTGATGTGAAGCCAGCTAACTGCCGTCCACCTGATTACTTCTCTGCAATCATAAACAAAAACAGAGGCTAAGTCATGCAAAATTATAAAGACTGTAAAAATGATAGAGTAAACACCTGTTAATTTGTTTAATGGCAAGTTCCCTTACTCTATACAATGAAAAACATTAATAAATCTACACTGTAAAAAAGGAAAAAACATAAAAATAGGGCACAATGTACTGTAGTAATATGAATAATATTAATTAGGAATTTTATTTACTTACTTACTTACTTACAGGTGTTTTACCTGTATTTTGAATTGTGTAATGTCTTGGTGTCCTGGCAGAAAACAGTATAACGGGACATTTTACAGTAAAAAAAAAACAAAACAAAAAAAAAACAACTGTTAAATTTACAGTTTAGAAAGATAAAAGTCATGTTACATCTTATGTTTTAAATAAACATTCTTTCAGACTTTCTCTTTATCCCCTGTGTTTTTAAGGTGGATCTCAGTATATTTAAATAAATAAATAAATAAATAAAATAAAAAAACAATTTTAATCATTTGAAATCTCAACACTATTTCAGTTAATCAATAAAATAAAATACTTTTTTTTTTACTGTGATTTTAAACATCAACTGTAAAACTTCAAATGTTGCTACCACATTTTCTACAGTAAACTTCTGGCAAACACAGCTGTCTTTTTTACCGTGAATTCTACTATTTTCTTTTTTTTTTTTTCAGTGAACCTTATAAGCATAAAAATACAAAGCATACACACAAATATTAATTTACCTATAAATATTTTTGATAGCATTGCTTAAATAAGTTTACCTAAAATTAACATTTCTTTTACCTCGCCTTCATACTGTGTCACAATATATTCTGGTAGTGTTTTCTCCGCAAATTATACATGCAGATTTTAGCCAAAATTTGGTTTTTAAAGGCTCCTACAAAAGAAAAGTTAAGCAAAATGCAAATTTTGTCATTTATTCTCCATTTTGTCATTCCAAACACATTCTTTTCTTCTGTGAAACACAAAAGGACAAATTTTGTTCTCAATGTTGTTTTCCAATTATAATGAAACGATAATAAAGCTTTTAGGCTTAAAAAAAAAATGACTTATAGCAATTTTAGACCACTTATCTGGTGCTTTTATGTCTTTTGAATCCATACTAATAGCTTTGTGCCAGACACACACCTAAATATTTGTTATTTACTGAAAACTCTTGACCTCAACCCTAGCATTTCCTTAGCGTGTTGTGTCCATTAAAGAAGTACCCATGTCTGATTAATAATTTGCTTTTCCAATTATCTAGTTTAACAATTCATTCAAACAGATCTGGTTCTCAAGTACAACACTCACTAACAATATTTGATTGCAATGGTAACCAATTAATATTCACACATAATCTTCACTAGAGGCGAATAATGACTTAAATTTCACAAAAAGCTACTTTATGGCATCAGAAGATTTGGAATACAGTGAATGACTAGTTTTAATATATTATAGTACATTTTTGTCCTTTTTTGAAAGAGTTTGAAAGCTCTGTATTCATTTTACTTGCATAGAGAAAAAAAAATAAAAAATTCGAGCACAGAATTTTTCCCTTTGAGTTCCACAGAAAAAATGAACCCGGTTTTCAGTCACATGAATGAATAATAGAACAGCCATTTTTGGGTGAAGCATTCCTCTAAAATGCCTACCTTGTGGAACAGCTTTTGTGTTGAGAGGTCGCCTATGACGCCTTAATATGCTGTTTCTGCTCACTAGGTTTTGCAACAAAGCATATTTGATGGTATTCATTTGAACTTTCATCATACAAAGAGAAATTAAGCATTATAATATGGATGTGAATGATTAACACAGTAGTAATGGCAAGGTCAGCCAGTTTAATAACACATTCACTGATGTAGGTGTGATAATTGTACAGCTGGTGTGAATCATGATTGTCTCACTAGCGCAGGTCAAGACGGCTGTAGGTTAATCCTGGACATCTGTCTGGAGAAAAAAGTCCTCCAAATCGCTGCAGAGAACATAAAATGAAATGTCATTAGCAAAAAACAACTACATTTCGAACCATGAAACATCATTATTCAAGTAATTATTTAGAACCCAAAACAAGGTACCTCAAGTGGTCCCTCAACATTCACAGGATATTAGACAGATAAATGTGTTTTTTAAGCATTCATCTCAAGATTAAAAGGTAGTGGTTTTTTTTTGTTTTGTTTTGTTTTTTTAATAATTAACAAATGTTCAATGTGCAAATAACTACTTGCTGTTTTTAGATCCTTGAAAATGGATGAGTCATAAATTTAAGGTAATTGCATTTATATTAATTATTTTTTTCTGTTTATCTGAAGTTCAGCCTGTCCATATTCATAATATGCATAAAAAACAAAAAAAGAGTTCACTTACAGTTTCATGACAAATAAACTAGCTTTTGTAACTCTGGAAATGTTCATATTTTCATTGGCCTCATTTATTATGCCCATTGGGTGAAAGTCCAGAAATGAAATGAAACTGTATATCGGCTTTACAATGTAATATAATGAAAAAATAAAAACAAAAAGTTGTTATTGAGGCCATTGTAGTTGTTACATTTTTGTTTTCATTTTCAAATGCAATTACAGCAAGACAAGGCTGTTTTTCCCTTTCTGGTTTTTAAAATTAGTATTTTAAAATGTCTAATCATATCTGTTTCTCATACTTTGCTTGTGGCCCCTTGTGCATTCTAACAAGAAAACACAATCTAAGGTTAAAATGTAACCAAAGGCATATGCACATTATTTGCGTTAATATTCATTCCCAGTGAGTTGTGCGCAGACAACAGATCAAATAAAGATTAGCAAATTCGCAGAAACGATTAGGACAAAATAAAGCAATCACACAAATGATGCTGTAGGGAATTGGGCCAAATGCGCGCTGGCGTTCGGAAATATTCTGCAGTGCCGCTTAGCCTACAGCCAAGCTTGTTTATGCACATTATAGACACTGTTTGTGACAAGATAAATGTTTAACAACCATTGTGACTTTATGGTGTGTAAAACACACGTTTTAATAAACATGCCAGGAGACAATTCCAAAATTAGGCTGTCCCTGACTCAACCAGAGGATTGGAGGAGTGTCAAAATGAATGAGACATCCTCACCGAGCTGCAGTTGGCCAGATCTCAAGACCTTTAACTGCACCTTTCCATCAGAGCTGACAACGCTGATTCAGTCTAGCAGACGGGCCTCTTATAGATCACATTCCTCAAGTGCTGTCAAATTTTATCTCTGACTAGACCACAGGAGAGAGGCTAGAATGTATATAAAGAGATCATTCTGTTCGTTAAACAGGATGTGACATCATACTCCACATCAAAGCTCTTAGACAAGAAACTAGAAGTTAAGAAGATCCAGCCAGGGGTTGCACTGTGTTTTTAAAAGTAATGTGGATGCATCACAAGAAGTATATAAATAGTCATCATTAATTATTAAAAAAAAAAAAAAAAAAAAAAAAAAGTTAACACCTATAAATGAATGTGTCGTGGAGAAGCAAAGTAATAATTGCCTCTCTCACATGTCATTAGCACGAATCTCTCCCCTCCACAGCAGAAAAATCATCAGTAGCACCCAGACTCTGTTTATTAGTCAAGTGCTATGGTGTCTCTGTGATGTCTCTTAAAGAAATAGTTCACCTGAAAATGAAAATTTGCTGAAATTGTACTCACCCTGAGGCCATCTGAGATGTAGATGGGTTTGTTTCTTCATCTGAATAAATTTGGAGAAATTTAGCATTACGTAGCTTGTTGACCAATGGATGTTTTGCAGTGAATGGGTGCCGTCAGAATGAGAGTCTGATGAAAAAAACAGCTGATAAAAACATCACAATAATCCACACCACTCCAGTCTATCAGTTAACATCTTGTAAAGTGAAAAGTTGCGTGTTTATAAGAAACAAATGTATCATTAAAGCATTTTATCTTTAAACCTTTACTTCTGGCCAAAATAACAGTCCATAATCCATAACACTTAATCCAGCAAATAAATCAACCCCTGTTGTCCTCTCAGCAAAATCCACTAACATATTTAAAACGGATTTGGACTGTTTATGTTTGTAAATGGTGCTTGATCTGTGCATATTTCTCTGCTGATTCAGACGAGATGACTTTTTCACTAAAGCAATATTATTGACAGAGGACTTTTTAATAACAAACATCCAGGTTTTTGTTTCACAGGACATCAATTGATGGACTGGACTCATGTCGATTATGTGTGGATTATTGTGATGTTTTTATCAGCTGTTTGGACTCATTCTGACGGCACCCATTCACCGCAGAGGATCCATTGGTGAGCAATGATGTAATGCTAAAATTTCTCCAAATCTGTTTTTATAAAAAAAGAAACTCATCTACATCTTGGATGGCCTGAGGGTGAGTTCATTTCCAGTTTTGACTTTTATAAAAGTGCTAATATATGCATGTTAATAACTGGCTAAATTTTGTTAGTTACTGAAGTTACCTGATATTGACTTTTTGTCTTCAGAACTGTTGCATAAAATCAATATTACACTCATAATTGCATTGAAAATTGGCATTTTGGCTTGTGATGTTGCTTAAGTGTTGACGTATCCAATCGCCTGTGGTGTGTTTTTGTCTTTCCCGTGTTGTGTGAAATGCATGCTACTAATGATAGATATGGCAAATCACCACCAGAAATATAATCATAATGTTGTTCTAGGTATTATAATATTTGTCACTAAAGATGTGAAATGGCTGTTAATGTATGAGTATCTTAAGAAGCTCCCTGCAGAGGCAGCCGACACCAGCTGTGCAGTGCTGAACACCGACTCTAGTTATGGCATTTTAATGCTTTAATGCACTGCTTTGAATCCATCCAGCCATGCATAGCAAATAAGCAGTGGAATACAATTACCTCCAGTTTGGAGTCTTTTCTCTCATCTTCGCAGCTCCTTCACGTACATCTGATTGTATCACTCAAAGGTCAAGCGGGTCTTTGCTTGAATATAAAACATTTTGCTTTTTTGTAATGTTCAGTAGTTTTATTTCTCATTAACTCCATGACTGGAGGACAAGCAAAGCAAAGGGAAAAATTCAAAGTCATCCTCAATTTAGCATGCCACACAAATTTAATTTCAATATTTGACGGCTCTCTTCATCATAAACCCAATCACCTTTTGACCCCAGGGGTCCCAATCATCTTGGGATTGTTCACTAACTGCTCCTCATGAAGACATTTTGAAACATTTAAGATGGATGATAAATAGGCCAAATCTGAAGAATTTTTTTTTTCACATTTTCTAAAAGAACATTTACAAAAAAAATGAAAATTCTTACTGACTATATAGTGCATTAGTTTTCTTATATAATCATTACAAGTGCATTTGAATATAGGTTGAAATGCACTATACACACACACACACACACACACACATAAACAGCATCTAAATTGGATTTGTAATTTTTTTTTTTACCTTTAATCCTAATATTCTAAATAATAAATATAAAGAATACATACTAAAACCAATATAAATGTCAAATTAGGTAAATGTGCCATTGTCATTAAGTAAGTAAAATTTATTTATATAGCACCTTTCACAGACAAGGAGTCACAAAGTGCTTTACAATAATACCAATAAAATAAGTCACATGTAATCAAATATACTATAAAACAAAATCAACACCAATCAGAGACCAAATATCACAGAAATATAATAACAGCCTGACCATACTGTTCATTAAAAGCTTGTCCAAAGAGATGCGTCTTTAGGTGTCTTTTAAAAGAATCTACAGAGCCCATAGTTCTCAGTGTTAGAGGGAGAGATTTCCAGAGCCTCGGAGCCACAGCACAGAAAGCACGATCACCTTTTGTCTTAAGACGTGTTCTAGGAATAATTAAAAGGTCCAGGTCAGAAGACCTTAAAAACCAAGCAGGAGAATGTGCATATAATAGATCCTGAATATAAGAGGGTGCCTGACCATGCAAGGCTCTATAAGTAATAACTAAAATTTTAAACTGGACTCTGAAAGCAATAGTAAGCCACTGAAGGTCCTTCAGTATAGGGGTAATGTGGGACCTCTTGTCAAAAGCTTTGCAGCTGCATTCTGTACAACTTGTAGTCGCTCCAAAGAAGATTTGTTCAAACAAATATACAGAACATTGCAATAATCCAATCGTGATGAGAAAGGCATGAACAAGCATCTCCATCTCTTTTTTTGAGACCAACGATCTAATCTGAGCAATGGTGGAAAAAAACATGAACGAACTACAGACTTTACATGACTGTTAAAACATATGGCTCTGTCAAAGATGACACCCAGGTTTCTTATGTCACTGCAATCAGAGAACGCTAAACCCCCCATAACCTGCTTAATCTTAGGTGTAATATTATCAGGGGCAAAGACCACTGAACATTTTTCAACCTGGTCTCATGATGAAAATGTACCTCTGGGAACTTTTTCACAAAATGCAAAATATGTACTGCCATGTACATATTCGATGTGAAATGTCCACTGAGTGGTGCTAAAAGAGGGGGGGGTTTTTTCCCCCGGAACAGATGAACGTACATATGGTACGTTTTATGTGTTGTTGGTTTTGTAGGTTTCACTGCAGTTCTGACTTGAAATGTCCATTGAGTGGGGCTATAACTCTAATGGTCTGTGACGTTTTAAAATAACGTACCATCTGCACTACACCTAAACCTACCCAATAGTATGAACAAAAGTGAATGTGACGTAAAAACACAAACATGCCGTTTTAGCTTGATTTTCGATCTCTCATCTTTCAGATCTTTCATTGTAAGTCATGTTTTTGCCAGGATTCGTACCCAAGGATTCTGCATCCTAAGTCCAGTTCTGTGCTGGCTGAGCTACCGAGCAAGCCTGTTACATCCGGAAAGCAAAACATATGGAGCTGTAATCATAACTTTGTACGAAAGCGATTACAAGTGCTTGATGTTTTTCCACCTCTAGTGTTCATTTCTGTTGGAAACTGCAGTGATATGTACTTATTGGTACGTATTTTGTGTCTTGCAAAAAAGTTTCCAGAGGTACGTTTTCCTCATGAGACCAGGTAGCCATTTTTAATTAATAGAATTGACTATATACTATAAAATCACCTACTAACTTATTATTCTATTTACCTAAACAGATTTGTCAATGTACAGATTTGTCTAAGAAGATGTGCAAATCTCTAAGGAAAGAAAATACATTTTAGATGTTGTCAACACATTAATAATGTATACTTCAGCGTCAGTGCAAACAAATGAGAATGTAAGTGGGCTTACAACCACATTTTACATACGATACAAATACTTACGAATACTAATCAGACCACGTTGATATTCTGCAACAGGTTTTAAGGTTTAATGGTATGTTTTTCTGTAATGAGCTTCTGGTCCTTCCTTGAACCCGTCAGCTTTCTCTTCCATCTCCAAGTCCAAAGAAGATCCTCAGGACACCTCCTGTGTGTCCTTGCTCAGATCTAGCCTGCTTGGTAACACATAAAAAAGGGAAAAAGTGAAACATGAGCGCACTCTACAACTTTTTACTTAAGTCCTGCTTAGTTTGTGTTGCAAACGCACAAACGCATTAGTCTGTGTGCCTTTTCCCAGAAACCTACACTCTCAGCATGAGAAAAACAGTCATGCTAAGTAATGTGCTTTTTGAGTACAAAACAAATAACATTTTCAGATGTTAAATAAGTTCCCTAGTCACTATGAGGACATTTTTCCTGAACGCATACATTATAAATAGTCCAATTAATGGTGAATTTATTTAATTTTTTTTTTAATTTTTTTTTTTTTTTTAAGGAAAATCTGAACTTCAAAGAATCAACTCTAGGAGAATTTTTTGTGAAACAGACAAAATTTGGTTTTCTATGACTAATGAAATGCTTCCAGATGTAAAACTGCTACAAAAGGTGTTGATATTCCTTACTTTCTCAGTGTGTGCATCGTCAAGTTCAGAATGAATCAGAAAACACAGTTGTACATTTCTACAAATTTAAGTTGAACAACCTTGCACAGCGCTTACAGTACACTTCAAACTTTCTCCCACAGATGTGAGGTCTGTCAGACTGTCTCAGCAGCGCTCAGGGCGGGCTGCACTTCTAAGGCTAAACGTCACATGGGATATTCTTCAGACAGCATTACGCCACAGCTGTGGGAATCGTTCCATTCAAAATCTGTGTTACTATCTGTGCATTATCAAAAATTGAACATGTGCGTGATGTGAGCCTCTGTCTCCTGCACGCCTGCACCCAGGACCGTCTTTGATCAATTATTCCAGATTCACTCGGCCCCCTTTGAATGCGGATCAGTGTGTTTGCCGGCAGCGAGATGTTAACGTTGTTTAATTACTGAATTGTTTGTTTGAGAGATGCGCTCGCTCGTGCATGTGTACTGAAACGGTGTTTACACAGCTTCACCTCAGCAAAACAATTTACTAGCGAGTCATTTATCACTGATTATTTGAATGAAGCTTCTTAATGGCTTCTCATAAGGATTAGCTGCAGAATCAGCTCTAAATACATTAGCTGCTTTTGATGGACCATGATGAAGGACAAGGACATTAACTGTGAGATTGACAAAAAGAAGTAATCCTAAAAAGGATTTTCATAATGTGGATAGTTCTGGTGCTGGATGCTGATTGGGTAAATATAATGTGGTAAAATAATCAGTATAGCAATTACAATGATGAAGAACATTCATCTACCATTTACTAGTGCATACTGAATGCAAGTTTTTGGAGGGAAAAAAAAATTAATAATAATAATTTTAATGTACATAAAATATTTTCAGTACTGCAAACTCATTGACTTTTCAAAAATAAGATATAAAATAAAAATATATAATAGTATATTTTATATATTATAATATATAAAATAAGAAAAAAACAATGTATTTTTGTGCATATTGATATATTTGGTACATGTGCAAAGAATACATATGCACAAGAAACAAATTGGACACAAGACAAAAAAATGTGCATATGTGCAAGAAACAAATTTAGAAACATAAAAGAAAATAATGTGTATTTCCTGCAGTAAACTGTCCCTCAACATAATTAAAAAAGTACAGTATAAATAAAAAAGTACCTTTTTTTATTAATAAAGTATAAATAAAAAAGTACCTTTGCAATGTGTAAAAAAACGTTTTCATATATATTCTTTATGCTAGTTTTAGAATTATTGTAATGTCTGTAGGCTGACATCATCTTTTTACCTCCTAATAAGAGGTTATGTCGCTTTTCCCTCACATGGCGTCTAGCCAGTGCCCACACAGGCAGTACTGAACAGGTGGAGTTGGCTCATTGATAAATAACATCTATCAATCCTTGTGGCACTACACCTGTCAAATAATGAAGACATTTTATGTCAGACAACTTCCAAAATGAAAATCCTGTACTCAATGATCCCGTTGCAACGGTTTCTAAGCTAATAGTGCACTAGAGGGAAAGATTGTCAGTGAATAATGACTTACGGGTAAATTATGGTTTGTTCATTGCACAAAGCTTTCGTAAGACTTTGAATATAGCACACAAGTCATATGGACGTCTTTTATGGTATCAGAAAGTTAAAAAGGCATTGCATGTGAAATAAAATCTGGTTAATGTATGATATTTTTCATTTAATCTTTTACTAGAGTCATATTCAGGTCTCTGTTTGACCTTCTCTATTTGACACATTGTACGCTGTCATCCCACTGAATAATTAATTTTTGCTTGAACAAACTGTCACATCACTTTTGAATCATTATGTGGTGGGCAGAGATCAGAGCTGCAGGTGAACACTAAGACTTCTGCTGCTGCTAAAACACAGTTGCACTAATCGATGCTGATAAACCTTTAGTTCAAAGCATTATAAATATTTATAATATACACATACACATATACACATTCATTTTATATCTTATATCAAATATTAACTAAATATTTTGATTAGTAGATTTAGAATATAAACAAATTATAAACACTTTATAATTTTATATATATATATATATATATATATATACATATACATATATATTACACACACACATACATACATAAATATAAATACTATTGTGTAATTTTACTCTATATTGTGATATTTACTGAATATGGTATTATCTTACTTAAAATATGATGTATGATCATGAAAGCAATCAATATACTGATTAATACGTTGAACTATTCCAATACTAGATGTCTTAAATAGATTGTGAAATATAAGAGGCCATCCATTGGGCAGTACTGGTGTGTGGGAATGGAATTTAAGGGGGATACTTTTAAGGTTGTAATTGATACAAAATAACTACTGTCTTTTGGGAAGGTACAGAGAGTCTATTGTGTTGACTTTTGAATACTGGTGTTTTTCCATTGGAGTGTACCAATGAGCTTAATAACTCTATGAGCTGTGGGAATTTCCAGAGTAAACAGATTTAATGTAACCATTTTGATGTAACCGTTCTTAAAAAATGGCTGATCTGGCCATTAAAAATGGGTCAAGTGGGCTGGTAAGTAATTGTAGCAAAACCAGACAAGAGCAACACTTTAATGTTTCAGATCATCAAACAAATTTAAATATTAATAGATAACACAAGATAACACAAGTAAACACAACATGCAGTTTTTAAATGAAGTTTTTTATTATGAAGGGAAAACAAAATCCAAACCCACATGGCCCTGTGTGAACAAGTGCTTGCCCCCTAAACCTAATAACTGGTTGGGCCAACCTTAGCAGCAACAACTGCAATCAAGCGTTTGTGATAACTTGCAATGAGTCTGTTACAGCGCTGTGGAGGAATTTTGGCCCTCTCATCTTTGCAGAATTGTTGTAATTCAGCCACATTGGAGGGTTTGAGAGCATGAACCGCCTTTTTAAGGTCATGCCACAGCATCTCAATAGGATTCAGGTCAGGACATTGACTAGGCCACTCCAAAGTCTTCATTTTGTTTTTCTTCAGCCATTCAGAGGTGGACTTGCTGGTGTGTTTTGGATCATTGTCCTGCTGCAAAACCTAAGTTTGCTTTAGCTTGAGGTCACGAACAGATGGCCGGACATTGTCCTTCAGGATTTTTTGGTAGACAGCAGAATTCATGGTTCCATATATCACAGCAAGTCTTCCAGGTCCTGAAGCAGCAAAACTTTCCTGTAGCTCAAATAGTAGAGCATGGTGCTAGCAACGCCAAGATCATGGGTTCGATTCCCAGGGAAAGCAAGACCTGATAAAATGTAAAAAACTGTAACTTGAATGCAATGTAAGTCGCTTTGGATAAAAGTGTCTGCTAAATGTAAATGTAACAGCCCCAGACCATCACACTACCACCACCATATTTTACTGTTGGTATGATGTTCTTTTTCTGAAATGCTGTGTTACTTTTACGCCAGATGTAATGGGACACACACCTTCCAAAAAGTCCAACTTTTGTCTCGTCAGTTCACAGAGTATTTTCCCAAAAGTCTTGGGGATCATCAAGATGTTTTCTGGCAAAACTGAGACGAGCCTTTATGTTCTTTTCGCTCAGCAGCGGTTCTCATCTTGGAACTCTGCCATGCAGGCCATTTTTGCCCAGTCTCTTTCTTATGGTGGAGTCATGAACACTGACCTTAACTGAGGCAAGTGAGGCCTGCAGTTCTTTGGATGTTGTTCTGGGGTCTTTTGTGACCTCTTGGATGAGTCGTCGCTGCGCTCTTGGGGTAATTTTGGTCGGCCAGCCACTCCTGGGAAGGTTCACCACTGTTCCATGTTTTCGCCATTTGTGGATAATGGCTCTCACTGGCTACGTTTACATGCAACCAAATAATCCGTTTGTAATCGGATTTACGGCTCAATCAGACTGAAAAGGCTTCATGTAAACACCTTAATCGATCCGATTGAGCTCGATCGGAATGAAATTTCGATCGGATTGAAGGGGGTGGTTTATTCCTTTTCTAATCCAATTGAGAGTGCATGTAAACACTCGATCAGATTGAAAACCGAAACTGAAAGGACTCCGCATGTGCAATAACGCAGAAATAGTGTAATGACGTATGACGCGCAGAACGAGCGGGTCATTCTTTTGAATTAAAATGTTGTATAAATGCGTGTCCTGTCATTATAAAACTCTCCTTTCACTCAGCAACTGTGAAGTGGAGCAGGACAAACTCCCACCAGTCCTTGTTTTGGACTCTCATCCACAGGCAACCCGTTTTGTGCACGGGGAGGGGCATTTTTCTGCATGATAAATATGATATATATTTATAATATACAAATATTTGGTCTACCTCACTTTGTCAGGCAGGTCCTATTTAAGTGATTTCTTGATTGCGAACAGGTGTGGCAGTAATCAGGCCTGGGTGTGGCTAGAGAAACTGAACTCAGGTGTGATAAACCACAGTTTATCACTTACCACTTTTTCACACAGGGCCATGTGGGTTTGGATTTTGTTTTCCCTTCATAAAAAAACCTTAATTTAAAAACTGCATGTTGTGTTTACTTGTGTTATATTTGATTAATATTTAAATTTGTTTGATGATCTGAAACATTAAAGTGTGACAAACATGCAAAAAAAAATAAAAAAATCAGGAAGGGGGCCAACAATTTTTCACACCACTTATATATATATATATATATATATATATATATATATATATATATATATATATAGGTGCATCTCAGATTAGAATGTCGTGGAAAAGTTAATTTCAGTAATTCAACTCAAATTGTGAAACTCGTGTATTAAATAAATTCAATGCACACAGACTGAAGTAGTTTAAGTCTTTGGTTATTTTAATTGTGATGATTTTGGCTCACATTTAACAAAAATCCACCAATTCACTATCTCAACAAATTAGAATACTTCATAAGACCAATAAAAAAAAACATTTTTAGTGAACTGTTGGCCTTCTGGAAAGTATGTTCATTTACTGTATATGTACAATGACTGTCTTCTGGACAACTGTCAGATCAGCAGCCTTCCCCATGATTGTGTAGCCTAGTAAACCAAACTGAGAGACCATTTTGAAGGCTCAGGAAACCTTTGCAGGTGTTTTGAGTTGATTAGCTGATTGGCATGTCACCATATTCTAATTTGTTGAGATAGTGAATTGGTGGGTTTTTGTTAAATGTGAGCCAAAATCATCACAATTAAAAGAACCAAAGACTTAAACTACTTCAGTCTGTGTGCATTGAATTTATTTAATACACAAGTTTCACAATTTGAGTTGAAGTACTGAAATTAACTTTTCCACGACATTCTAATTTATTGAGATGCACCTGTATATAAATATATATACACATGCATTCATGCGATTCATTCAGCCCCCGGGGAACTTTCAAGCCCAGTATCAAGGTTGTTTTCTCCTTAATTTGTGAAGAAACACATTAACTCTGTGAGAGAACGGACAAAGCCAAGGCTCTGAAGCAATTTCTGCCGCATTAGTGCATCAGCGTGGCGCAGCACAAATTGTTGCGTTTAACACCGAAGTGCTGTTCTACACAACCTGAATCTGTCCATTCATATTTAAACTCCCGCAGTGCATCGCTCAATGATTGAGTTGTAGCGCTGGCAGAGGAGGCAGAATGGGAGGAGCTGAATAGATTGCTATAGACCTCGCTCCTCCGAGAGTGTGCTCATTTCAAAGAACGTCTCATTTAAAATTTGTCAGATTGTCATCTGCAGTGGCATGAGAGAGACGGAGGAGACGAAGAAGGTACCTGCTGGGGCCCAGATTAAAAGCATGACAGATAATCGTGTGTTTAAACAGAGCTCTCGCCGAAAGATGTGCCACATCCCGTTTCAGCGGGTCAGTGAAAGTACTGTGGCAATCTCTCTAACAAGAGCAAAACACTTCTTTTCCTGATGAATTATTGATGTGTCTCCTGACTGAGGCCACAGTCCAGTCGCTAACTGCTTGCAACAGTCATTTGAGGGGAAATCGAGTGGCTCGTTTTCCAAATGATGCCCTCTAACCTGTGAGATTTTAATTAGTATGAGGATGAATTGTCAGCAATGATCGATCAGAAAACTTAAAAACGCTTCACACTGATCAAAATGTATTGCTGCTTTTATTCTGTGATTAGATTCGGTGACATTTTCAACAGTACACTGGTCTAACTCATCAGAATCATCAACACTGCAGGGTTTATTTATTATATTAAAGGGATAGTTCTCCTAAAAATGAAAATTAAGTCATCATTTACTCACCTTGTATTGTTCTAATGCCGTATGGACTTTTCTTTTTCAGACCACAAAAGGTGAAATTTACAGAAATGTTCGGCTCGCTCTCATCCATATAATGTCAGTGAATAGAGACCAGCATCAAGCTTTTAAAAAAAAGATGCAAATGTATCACAGAATGGTCCCATGCAACATGTCTTGTATACTCAAAGTGTTCTGAGGGCATACGATAGAGACTGGTGAAAAGCAAACCAGAATTTAAAGGCAGGGTAGGTGATTTGGTTCAAAACATTTTTGTTAAGCTGGTATTTATATGTATTTATCGTCTGTGGAAAGTGTAGGACCATAAAACCACCGTACGACCATCTGCCTGTGCGCGTTCATGTGTTTTGGAAGAGGCGTGGCTTTGGAGAGTGATTTGCAAGGAGGGTGGGATCTTATGCTTTCAAAGCTAGCTTGCTATTGCTAGTAGGGCTGCACGATATATCGTTTCAGCATCGATATCGCGATGTGCGCATCCGCGATAGTCACATCGCAGGATGTGCGATGTTTAGTAGGCCTGATCGTTATATGTATACTGATCGTTTTCTTTGCTCACACACAGACACCGTGTCTACTCCGGACGCGACAGCTGCACAGAGATACCCATTTTTAAATAAATTTAGTAGCAGAGCTACTGCAAGTGATTTTCAGTGCTGGAAATCCATTTATCCTTTGTTGAAACTTTCGCGTCGTCGAGGAGAGCACATCACGGATGTTTAGCAACGGCAGGCGCCAGGAAAGCGCAAGCTCCCGAGCGCTTTGGAAAGGAGGAGGAAGTGGCGCGGCGGGAGTTTTCCACGCGTTTGCAGATGCACCATGTGAACGGCCCCAAAGTCTTTCTACACTGGATGCGACAAAGCGACCATTGCCAATCGTGTCAACTTTGTGTCAGTAAGTCATAAATAGAGCGAGGCATATCAGTTTACTGGCGGGGATTCGTCGTGTCGCGCCGCATCCAGTGTAGTTCGACACATATGCGCGAAACCGTGTCAAAATGCATGTCTCCAAGTATCCTTGTAAAAAAAAAAAAAAAAAAAAAAAAAAAAAAAAAAAAAGTTGCTTATGTCTTAGGTAAACAATTGAGAAAAAAAGAGGATAACAATAACAGCAGTTTAATGTCTCAGTTGCTTTCGGTGTCATAATCAAACAACAAAACAGAGAAAAATCACTTTTGTAGCTTTAACACAGATTTATTAGATTTAATTTATACAATGAAGACTGTGTTATGCAGTGTTATTTTACATTTTATTATTCAGTTTCTGCACCTGAATACTGTTGGACTTGCCTTAAAAATACAAAGCACTGTTTATTTCATTTGTATCTTTGTTCTATTATATTTATCTATGCTTGTAAATTGTTTATTTCCTATGCTGATTTACTCACCTACAAAATCAAAAAAAAAATCTCTCCAAATAGAGCTATTCAAGTCATTTGGTGATTTTTTTTTTTTTTCATATCGCAATATATAATCGCAGAAAAACAAAATATCGCAATGTGAGTTTTTTCCAATATCGTGCAGCCCTAATTGCTAGCCTCTCCTAAATCGCCTACCCTACCCTATTATTTACCGAAAATCCTGACTTTGGTCATTGATTTCTGTGCATCAATTCATTCACGACTCACCCAGAAAAAACACACAAGTTGCAAGAAATCAAGGTTAATAAAAACGTGACATGAAATACAACACCTACAGTTCCCCAAAAATAACTGTGCACTTTCTATACTGAGCTGAATATCTCTGGACCAGAATTCTAGTTATCATGACAGTCAGAATGACAGCTGACAGATGTGAACATGATAACTTCTTGTTGCGATAAACACAACATATATTCACCTCAAAAAAGAAAGTACATGGTTTGTATTTTGTGTTGTTTTTTTTGTCATCTTGAATTCTCACTTTACAAGTCACCATCCCCCAGCACTCTGGAGAATCAACAACTGGCAGACGATCTGAATGAGTTCTACTGCAGGTTTGAAAAAACACCCCACACCGGCCCTGAACACCTCTCCACACAACCATTCACACCTCCAGCAACCCCCCTCTCCCCCACACCTGCAATTCAGATCAGCGAAGATGAGGTGCGCCAGGTCTTCAGGAAAAACAAAAGAAGGAAAGCACCAGGCCCAGATGGTGTGTCACCAGCCTGCCTAAAAACCTGTGCTGACCAGCTGGCCCCCATCTTCACACAGATCTTCAACAGATCTCTGGAGTTGTGCGAAGTCCCCTCATGCTTCAAACGCTCCACCATCTTCCCCGTCCCAAAGAAACCCAAAATTACTGGACTTAATGACTACAGACCTGTGGCTCTAACGTCTGTGGTCATGAAATCATTTGAAAGACTGGTTTTGGCTTACCTGAAGTCCTCCACTGGACCCTTACTGGACCCCCTGCAGTTTGCCTACAGAGCAAACAGGTCTGTGGATGATGCAGTCAACATGGGACTGCACTTCATCCTGCAGCATCTGGACAGACCAGGGACTTATGTGAGGATCCTGTTCGTAGACTTCAGCTCCGCTTTTAATACCATCATCCCGGACACCCTTCAGAATAAACTAACTCAGCTCTCGGTCCCCACCTCCGTCTGTCAGTGGATCACCAGCTTCCTGACAGACAGGCAGCAGCTAGTGAGGCTGGGAAAATTCTCATCCAGCACCCGCACCATCAGCACTGGAGCTCCTCAGGGCTGTGTTCTCTCCCCACTGCTCTTCTCCCTCTACACCAACGACTGCACATCTAAAGACCCCTCTGTCAAGCTCCTGAAGTTTGCAGACGACACCACACTGATCGGCCTCATCCAGGACGGTGACGAGTCCCACTCACCATCATGAACAGCACTGTGACTGCAGTGGAGACAGTCAGGTTCCTGGGCACCATCATCTCTCAGGACCTGAAGTGGGACAATCACATTGAGTCCATTGTCAAAAAGGCCCAGCAGAGGTTGTACTTCCTTCGCCAGCTGAGGAAGTTCAACCTGCGACAGGTGCTGCTGAATCAGTTCTACTCCGTCATCATTGAATCCGTCCTTTGCACTTCAATAACTGTCTGGTTCAGCTCAGCTACCAAATCTGACCTTAGAAGACTACAGAGGGTAGTCCAGACTGCTGAGCGAATCATTGGTACAACCCTCCCCACTCTCCAAGAACTGTACTTATCCAGAGTGAGCAAAAGGGCTGGCAAAATCACTCTGGACCCCTCACATCCAGCACACTCCCTCTTTGAACTGTTACCGTCTGGTTGACGCTACAGAGCTCTGAGCGCCAGAACGACCAGGCTCAGAAACAGTTTCTTCCCTCAGGCAATCCATCTCATGAACACTTGACATTAAACGTGGAACACACAACACTATTATAAATTATTTATTCACCACACATACTTATTTTTTCATTTCAAATTTGCACATATCAGACCTGTACACCATAATTGTCTATATTATATATTGTGTTTTTGCTATTTGTACATTGCCTATTTGTATATTATTCTTTTATTGTCTGTGTCCTGTCCTGTTGCTGTCTTTCTGTTGCACTGTAGAGCTTCTGTCACTAAAACAAATTCCTCGTATGTGTAAGCATACCTGGCAATAAAGCTCATTCTGATTCTGATTTATTATCATTATTATAGACCCTTTTCACAGTAATACAACGGCTGAGAGAGTGATGGCAAAATTCATATCTTATCCTATCAATTTCTTTTTTTAACAGAAAGGCTATTGTGTATTTTATCTTTTGCTACCATACCAAAGGGGAAAGCAAAAAAAAAAAAAATTCTGTAGTTTCTTTCAAACAATTTTCCAACAAGCTGGAAATTATAAAGCTATAATGTACATCCATAAACACACTTTTGGTGGAAAACAATGACATATAATGCAAAACTCTAACCTGCCTCATAACGAAAATGTACCTCTGGGAACTTTCTCACAAGACGTGAAATACATACTGCCGTGTACGTTTCGTGACATATTCGATGTGAAATGTCCACTGGGTGGCACTAAAAGTGTGCTCGTTTTTTTCCCCAGAACAGATGAACGTACATATGGTACATTTTATGTGATGTTGGTTTTGTATGCGTCACCACAGTTCTGACTTGAAACGTCCGTTGAGCGGCATTGAATGACGTTTTAAAATAACGTACCATCTGCACTACACCTAAACCTACCAGGCAGTATGAACAAAAGCGAATGTGACGTAGAAACGCAATCACAAGCATGCCGTTTTAGCTTGTTTTTCGATCTCTCATCTTTCAGCTCTTTCATCGTGAGTCATGTTTTCGACGGGATTCGTACTCAAAGATTCCGCATCCTAAGGTCAACTCCGTGCCAGCTGAGCTACCAAGCAAGTTTTTTACATCCGGAAAGTGAAACATATGGAGAGCTGTGCATGAAAATGATTACAAGTGCTCGCTGTTTTACCGCCTCTAGTGTTTATTTCTGTTGGAAACTGCAGTGATATGTACTTATTAGTACATATTTTCCTCATGAGACCAGGTAGTGCAAAACGCTGCTGATTTCTATGTTCCATTGTTTTCAACACATTATTACTTTAACATTTTCAACTCCACCAAAAACTCATCTATACTGTACGTTAAAGAATTTGAATGAATTTGCAATAACATAGATCACAGAAAACTAAATAGCATAAAATTGGACCACTGAATGTAAAATTTTCAATGGGAAAGCAGCTCTGGTCTGAAACTCTCACACTTGAGCCCTGTATAAAAGCAAATAAACTTTTTAGAAAGAGTTATCCAAGCTATATATATATATATATATATATATATATATATATATATATATATATATATATATATATATATATATATATATATATATATATATATATATATATCTATCTATCTATCTATCTATCTATCTATATATATATATATATATATATATCTATATATATCTATATATATCTATATCTATATCTATATCTATATATCTATATCTATATATATATATTAGGCTGTAATAAATAATAAATTAATTATTTCATAACAATCTAGAAACCCTATAAATCTCTTTTAAATTAAGGGTTTCGTTTGGAACCTTTTAGTGATTCAAAAATTTGAAGCGAGTGACAGAAGCTTTTCTGAGTGCAGCTCTGAATAATGTGTTTTTAGACCCCTGTGATTTGCTCCATTCTGTTGCAGTCAAGCTCTTAATATAATTGAAAGCTTGCATCTCATCTGCAGTTATATCACCACTGGGTTTTAATGCAAACTGCCTTTTACCCTGAATTCACCTTTGTATCTAACGTAGCCAACATTTCATGTATATTTTAATATGCAGCACAAGAGACATTGCATGTTTACTAAGTCTAACCCAGGGCTACAAAACTCTTTCAAAATATACCATAAATAACATACAGTGCACAAAAATCTCCAGTGACATCTACACATCTCTCCCCAAAGGTTGACAACCTCCACTACACACGGTGACTTTGACTCCGGGGCAGCGATTAACACTCTGGAGAGGTTTAGAGGGCGATCAAATTGTGTGAACAGCTAGACGTAGTGCAACTGAATGGAACAGAATCAAAAGGGTCCTAAAAGATACTTTTTATTTTTAACTTGAAATATTGTTTTAAAACCATGAAACTCATTGCCGGCGGCCAGTGAAGACCTCATTACATAAAACAGCTTCAACATACTAGTGTTCTTCGGCCATTTTTGACCGAAAAATTTTACATTTTGGTTTTTCAGAATTTGTGTCATCGGAATGGTACGAAACTTGGTAAAGGTTTTGGTGCTTACTATGTGAACAAATAAATAAATAAATAAATCATGGACATGATTAAAAAAGGTTTAATGGCACCAGAAAAAATAGGAAATGAATTTCATCCAGTGGAAGCGTTTGGTACTGCACCTAAATAAAATCTTACTGAAAGCTCAGTTTTTGAGATATCAACCTCAAATTCAGAAGATATCTTGTTTAGACATATGACTTTGATTTTTATGGCTTTTTAGAGCAAAACAAGTCTTGGAAAACATATAAATAAATCATATAATATTTGAAAATAGTATTTTGTGCATTTTTCATAACAATAAACTTATGCAACTTTTTTTCCACTACACAGCAATAATCTTCCAAGTGTCTTCTTTAAAAAAAGACCAAAAAAGTTTGTGCTGCAAAGTACTCAAGATTTACAAAAGTGATAATAAATGGATTAAAACATGTAATAAATGGATTATAACTACTGCAATAATATAATTTAGTAGCATAAATTCCCCTAAAAATACAAAATGCTAAATAAAAAAAAATTATCACATTCATTGTACTGAATTAAAAAAAAGGTCATTTTTGACCATTAAGCGAGGAGAACCAAAGGGTTAATACCCAGGGTATTTAATTAGAGGTCACTCTGAGGCAAAATGTGTGCGTACAGGTTTGCGTGAGTCCTAAAACAAAAGCACTTCCTCACTTCCCATTCCATGCATTTACAAAGACCCCTGCGCACTAAAGTGCAGGCACTAGACTTTTAGCTTAGTTGTTCGGATACACAATATGCCAGAATCAAGCTTTCTTCTCAAGAAAGACGCTCAACGAGTACGCTTGTGGAAGAAAGAGGAGAAACAGGGCAGGAGATGCACTTCTTGTCAAAACAATTCTTGAGTACGTCAGATCTGATAAGACTCACGAAAGCAATTTGTGCCTGTTGGGAGGCTGATTCTTCGGCTCAGCATTTGTGCATGACAAAAAAAAAAAAAATGAAATGTCAAGCACAGGGCGTTTTCCAGGCAGCGCCTGAAAATGAGGATGAGAAAATAATCAACAGTACAAAAATAAAAAAAAATAAAAAATAAAAAATAAAAAATATTATGGAATATGAGACTGAATACACAGCAGCAGCAACAACAGCGGATAAAGTTTTGCCCATTATATTTGAAGGTCACATGAACAAATCATAAATAGCTGTTTTACTTGACTTCAAGTTCAATGCACAATTAATACATTTTAATGAATTTAATATTCAGCTTCCCAATAAGAGCAATGCCTTCTGTGCTGCTTAGCAAGAGGCAATCCATCATTTTATAGCTGCTAAAAACACAAAGTTGGACCGTCAGCGCCGTTCGACAGATGCAGACACAACCCATTCTTTATTCTCTGTAGCAGAATGCTTCTTCCTGTATTTTATCTTTACTAGCTGTTTTAGTGTTGTATTAGCGCTTAATGCGTCTGTGTGATTAATTACCCAGGAGCCCGGCTCCATTAGAACATACAGGCTTTTGAAGTGTCGTGTGCCGCGCTCTTAACTGCTCGTGTTAAATGCAAATGCTGCTCATCAGTGGACTGGGAGATAATCAATTAGAATCTCTAGGGTAAGGACTAAAATTACCTGCCACCTTTGCCATGTGGAGATATAGGTGCGCAAGAGGAGAATTTGAGAGCAACAGAAAGGAAAAAAGGAGGAAAGAATGGAACAGCATTTGTATCATCACTCAAAGCAGAATAATTCAAAGGCACAAAGGTTGCTGCCATTGCGGATAACTGCAAAGTCGTTAATTAAATCTGCGTAATTGGCAAAGTGAGTGCATGACTCACGAAGCAGAGATGCTATAGATGGTACAGTAGAAACTAAAATCTCACATTTTCACCAGGCAACATAAAAACATAACACTACATTTCTAAACAAAATATTTATAGAAGCTTCCAAAATATTGTACTCAATATAAAATGCGACAATATAAATTATCTGCAATCTACTGTATGTAGAGCAGGTGCAGATTATTTTCTGGATGCATAAAATTGATCAAAAGGAACCGTAAATACATTTATAATGTTACAAAACTTTTCTATTTCAAATAAATGTTGTTCTTTTGAACCTTATATTCATTAAAAATAATCCAGAAAACAAAGGTGTAACATGGTTTCCACAAAAGATATTATGCAACACAACTGTTTCTAACATAGATTTAAAAATAAATAAATAATCTTTTCTTGAACACCAAATCAGCATATTAGAATGATTTCTGAAAGATCATGTGACATTTAAGTAACAGCTGCTGAAAATTCATCACAGGAATAAATGACATTTTAAAATATATAAAAATAGAAAACAGTTATTTTAAACTGTCAAAATTTTTTCACTGAAAATTTTCACATTGAATAATTTTCATTTATAATTTTTAATTATAAATGCAGCCTTGGTGGATTTAAGAAAATGTATAATAAGGTTAGACTTAACCATTAGAATAGCTATATAATAATTAGAATAATAGCATTAATTTTATTTTAGCATTATTAATCTTAATTGTTATTATATAGTAGATGAAGTCCAATTATTGTTGTAAGTGACTCTTTGGGTGTCATAATCCATAATCAACACAACATTAAAATTTTTCCTCCCCAAACTGACAGAAATATTAATACAAAACAGAATATTTATACAACACAAATAAAATCAGGATTTCCAAAGTAAAATAATCAAATTGGTTACATTTATATCAAATAGAACTATAACTTCAATCGTCATGAAACATCCCTTCTTCACAGCACACAGCAATAACATCTGTAAAAGCTAAAAGATGACAATCACTCTTCTAAACCACCATCTTCAGAGATTATGTAATTTGCCACCTTAAAAAAAAAGAAAAAGTAATTTGTCTCTTAAAAGTGTAATTTAGGAGCCTCATGTTTTGTCTGGAGCCGTGACTAAGCCTCTGCTGTGAACTTTACATAACGGCTGGTGCAACCCTGCCCTGAAGATTCCCGTCGTGAATGCAGAGGCAAACACTGTGCTGCTGGACGAGTCAAGGTTTAAATGAATCACTGTGGCATTGTTGAATCATCTTGTGACACCAGTGTATTTCTTTAATGATGTTCATGAGAGCTCTGACCCTGTGGGTCCATGCAGCCGCATGCTGATGAGTTTCACAGCTCCTTCACTCTGATCTCTGGAACAAAGACGCCACAGTAACTGAAACAAGGAGTCTTTGAAATGTACCGCCAAGCCATGTATGTACAAGACACATCAATTCGCTCGGGCACATTTGTTGCAAATATTTGCTTTTCTGCTTTTACCTCTGTGAGCTTGCTTTTATTTGTCAGTGTATCCAAACAGCAGGCACATGCAGCATTATCCAGCAATTAAGGCTTCGTTTCATTGACCTTCCCTGAATCACCTGTCTTCAGTGACGGAGCAGTGACTGCAAACGACTGCTTTTTCCTCGGATCAAAGGCTTGGAGTATTTTAATGATTCCACACAATTTCCCCACACACACATTCCCATAAACCTCAATTCAGATGCTTGGTGGTAATTTGAAATTATTCTCTTTGTAGAGAGGACTGAATAAAAATATTCAAAAATAAAAATAAAATAGATCACTTTTTCAAATCTGCAATTAAGGAGACAAAATTGTGTTGTGGTGGTGAAGGAATGTTATGTATATATTATGTACCACAATCAGATTCTTTAGTAATGTTACTAAACCTATTAAAATAATAATAATAATAATAATAATAATAATAATAATAATAATATTCAAATTTCAGCTGCATCATGAATATTAAAGGATCATTTTATGAAACGTGTCTTTCCCTGTGTGATAAGATGATTTTAAAGTAAACTGTTGTAAGATTTCAAGCATTGAAAGATCAGAATTAGTCTGATAGAATGTGTTTAAATGTTAATAAATCCCACTGCACCTAGCTAAATTAACACATTTTATGCATTAGGATATTTGCATTAGGATATAATTTTAATTTTAGGTTGACAGCATAACAGTGTTTAAAAAAGTATTTTAAATAATTTATAAACAATTATAAAATAATAATAAATAATAAACAATTTTATTTTTATTTAAATAACTTATTTGAGACGTTTTAGAAGGAGATCAATTGTGCACAAAATCATGGTAAAAATGCTGGCTAATAAAATAATATAATATAATATAATAATATGATATAATATAAAAATTATAAAATTACGGAATTTTGGCTGATGTGTATTGAAAATGCTTATATTAAAACTGTATTATTAATATTAGTATCAGCAAGGTTAGGGGTTTTTGTTGTTGTTTTTTCTTTACACACACATTTGAATGATACTCAGGTGAGAGAACAGACTATCAACAACTGTTATTGCCAATAAATCCCACATAGTCCCCTGTAAAAGATTTATGTCTGTCATAATCACCCATTTAAAATATATTGCTTCTTCATAAACGCATAACAGGTCTTTACGAGCTCTGACTTCTCTCCTGCCATCACCTTATGCTCAATTCTGTAATGTCTTAGTGCTTGTTAAACAACACTTTGAAACAATTACACAAACACGTGTTTCAGAGTCTCGTCTAGACTTTGTCAAACTTGCCTGACTTATACTACGGCCCCCTTGGGTCAGGAGAAACAGGAAGTCCTTCTGCTGTTCACTGATTAATGAGGATATCAGCAGAGGTCACGCAAAGCATGTGGCAGAATAATTGGTACAATCAAGCCGAGGTCTTGCTTTCCTAAAACTGGCAGTTGCAAGATTTTTTTGCATAATGTCCCTACACTTGGCAAATGATGTAGATTAATTACTCATGAGGATATAGAGCGATAAAGAGACGGGAGAAATTACCTGCCTGTGTCAGTCTGTCTACTGAGAGTTTCTCACTCAATCAAACTTCTCTATCACTTACAGACACAAAGTTTCAATTAAAAACTTAAACAATCATTATTTACTCACACTCATGTCATTCCAAACCCAAATGCAGAATTTTACATTGCTGTTTTACAATGTTTTCACAATGGCTGTCAAATGCCAAAAAGACAGAGCCAAAAATAAAACAATGAGTCACAATCAAATGACCCCATGCACTGTATGTAAAACATACAAAAATGCAGTCTGATTAAAAAAAACAAATGACTCTTATGAACTGATTCTGTTTAGTGAATCGAAAACATACAGTGCAACAAATGTAGTCTGATTAAAAAACAAATGACTCTCATGAACTGATTCTGTTTAGTGAATCGAAAACATACAGTGCAACAAATGTAGTCTGATTAAAAAACAAATGACTCTCATGAACTGATTCGGTTTAGTGAATCGAAAACATAGTGCAACAAATGTAGTCTGATTAAAAAACAAATGACTCTTATGAACTGATTCTGTTTAGTGAATCAAAAAGTGCAACAAATGTAGTCTGATTAAAAAAACAAATGACTCTTATGAACTGATTCTATTTAGTGAATCAAAAACAGTGCAACAAATGTGACCCGTTCTGGCAAAATGAGTCTGAATGCGCATGGTCTAATTTTGAGCTACAGGCAAAAGAAGTGAAAAATGTCAGTTTTGGTCGAATTTGAGGTTTTCACAAAAATTCATTAAGCCCTCTTCTAGCGATCTCAATGCTCTAAATAGTAATTAAACATCTAAAATGATCTTTATTTGTATGTTTTCTGAGAGGAGTACCTTTTTCTCTGCTCACTTCTGACGAGACTGCTGCTGCTTCTCACCACATGTTGTAGGTCTATTGTTGCAAAGCGCAGCATTCCAGCTTTGTGAATATTCATATCGAATTCTCTATGACATGAGTCCAAACCAGTGAAATATGATTTTTAAACCCATGCTGAAGAAATAAAAAACGAACGCGCTGACTGACATTTGGGAAAAAAAAAAAAAGCATGTGCATAATCGCTCGCTGCTCTTGATTAAACTACTGTTTATTTGCATTTTTGTTCTTATTTTTAGTTACAAAGATAAAATTAAAAATAGCTATATTGTGATTAATTATATAGTCGTTATTATTAAGAAAAGAATTAGAGGAAAATATGCAACTTTGCTTGGTGATTTTGCTTTGGAATTTTCAGAAAACTTAAACTGCATTTTTCTCCAAATCAACTCTGCTGACTTTATCGACTTCAAACAGCTGTACACTCTTAAAAATAAAGGTGCTTAAAAAGGTTCTTCAAGCGATGCCATAGAAGAACCATTTTTGGTTCCACAAAGATTCATTCAGTCAAAGGTTCTTTAAAGAACAATCTCTTTCTGACCGTTTTATAATCTGAAGAACCTTCTTTCGCCACAAAGAACCTTTTGTGAAACAGAAAGGTTCTTCAGATGTTAAAGGTTCTTTATGGAACCATTTAGACAAAAAGAACTCATTTTGCTAGCATGGGTCACAAATGCAGTCTGACTTAAAAACAAATGACTCTTATGAATTGATTCTGTTTAGTGAATCAGAAACAGTGCAACGAATGTAGTCAGTCTTATTAAAAAAAACAAATGACTCTTATGAACTGATTCGGTGAGTCAAAAACATACAGTGCAACTAATGTAGTCTGACAAAAAAAACAAATGACTCTTACAGTGGGGCAAAAAAGTATTTAGTCAGCCACCAATTGTGCAAGTTCTCCCACTTAAAAAGATGAGAGAGGCCTGTAATTTTCATCATAGGTATACCTCAACTATGAGAGACAAAATGAGAAAAAAAAATCCAGAAAATCACATTGTAGGATTTTTAAAGAATTTATTTGCAAATTATGGTGGAAAATAAGTATTTGGTCAATAACAAAATTTCATCTCAATACTTTGTTATATACCCTTTGTTGGCAATGACAGAGGTCAAACGTTTTCTGTAAGTCTTCACACACTGCTGCTGGTATTTTGGCCCATTCCTCCATGCAGATCTCCTCTAGAGCAGTAATGTTTTGGGGCTGTCGCTGGGCAACACGGACTTTCAGCTCCCTCCAAAGATTTTCGATGGGGTTGAGATCTGGAGACTGGCTAGGCCACTCCAGGACCTTGAAATGCTTCTTACGAAGCCACTCCTTCGTTGCCCGGGCGGTGTGTTTGGGATCATTGTCATGCTGAAAGACCCAGCCACGTTTCATCTTCAATGCCCTTGCTGATGGAAGGAGGTTTTCACTCAAAATCTCACGATACATGGCCCCATTCATTCTTTCGTTTACACGGATCAGTCGTCCTGGTCCCTTTGCAGAAAAACAGCCCCAAAGCATGATGTTTCCACCCCCATGCTTCACAGTAGGTATGGTGTTCTTTGGATGCAACTCAGCATTCTTTCTCCTCCAAACACGACAAGTTGAGTTTTTACCAAAAAGTTCTATTTTGGTTTCATCATTCTCCCAATCCTCTTCTGGATCATCCAAATGCTCTCTAGCAAACTTCAGTCGCGCCCGGACATGTACTGGCTTAAGCAGGGGGACACGTCTGGCACTGCAGGATTTGAGTCCCTGGCGGCGCAGTGTGTTACTGATGGTAGCCTTTGTTACTTTGGTCCCAGCTCTCTGCAGGTCATTCACTAGGTCCCCCTGTGTGGTTCTGGGATTTTTGCTCACAGTTCTTGTGATCATTTTGACCCCACGGGGTGAGATCTTGCGTGGAGCCCCAGATCGAGGGAGATTATCAGTGGTCTTGTATGTCTTCCATTTTCTAATAATTGCTCCCACAGTTGATTTCTTCACACCAAGCTGCTTACCTATTGCAGATTCAGTCTTCCCAGCCTGGTGCAGGTCTACAATTTTGTTTCTGGTGTCCTTTGACAGCTCTTTGGTCTTGGCCATGGTGGAGTTTGGAGTTGGACTGTTTGAGGTTGTGGACAGGTGTCTTTTATACTGATAACGAGTTCAAACAGATGCCATTAACACAGGTAACGAGTGGAGGACAGAGGAGCCTCTTAAAGAAGTTGTTACAGGTCTGTGAGAGCCAGAAATCTTGCTTGTTTGTAGGTGACCAAATACTTATTTTACCGAGGAATTTACCAATTAATTCTTTAAAAATCCTACAATGTGATTTTCTGGATTTTTTTTTCTCATTTTGTCTCTCATAGTTGAGGTATACCTATGATGAAAATTACAGGCCTCTCTCATCTTTTTAAGTGGGAGAACTTGCACAATTGGTGGCTGACTAAATACTTTTTTGCCCCACTGTATGAACTAAATCTGTTCAGTGAATCAAAAACACAGTGCAACAAATGTAGTCAGTCTGATTAAAAAAAACAAATGACTCATATAAACTGATTCTGTGAGTCAAAAACAAAGTGCAACAAATGTAGTCACATTTAAAAAACAAATGACTTATGAACTGATTCTGTTTAGTGAATCAAAAACAGTGCAACAAATGTAGTCTGACTAAAAAAAACAAATGACTCTTATGAATTAATTCTGTTCAGTGAATCAAAAACAGTGCAACAAATGTAGTCAGTCTGATTAAATAAAAAAAAATAAAAAATGACTTATGAACTGACTCTGTTTAGTGAATCAGAAACATAAAGTGTTTAAAACTAATTCTGAAACTAATTCTGAATTAGTTCACACAGTGAACAAATTTTGTATAGTGAATCAAAAACACAGTGCAACAAACGTAGTCAGTCTGATAAAAAAATTTAAAAAAAAGACTCTTATGAACTGACTGTTTAGTAAACCAAAAACATACAGTACAACAAATGCAGTCTGATTAAAAAACTAATTACTCTTATGAACTAATTCTGTTTAGTGAATCAAAAACAAAAAATAACTCTTTTAAACCAGTACATTATGAATCACTCTACCTGACCCAGGAATTCCAATTTGAATCAGACTGATGAATCCTTTGTTGAACTTCTGAATCTTTTTAAATCACTAATTACAGTGACTGACAAATGTCTTTATGTATTATAGGCTGGATGGATGGAATATTTTATGAATACACAGCACAATAGGACAATTCAAATTTATTTGGGTATACTCTCTAATATGGAAGGATTTCCCGGACTATTTTCAAATAGAATTGCAAATAGAATTGCAAATTGCATTTTCAATTGCGTTTTCCATATGTGGACCACTGTGACATAATCCAAATGCAATTGCAAATCTTGCATTACCGTTTGCATTTTCGCTTTTGCGAGCGCACAGTGACTGCCACATTTCAAAAGAAAAAGCAAAGTCCATTTGCAACTGTATTTCCCATGTCTTATGAGTTATGAACCTGTCATATTTAAATAGTGTGTGATCTTCAGTTGTTTAGTGTATGATGGCTAGTTTTCTGTTGTGACTATTTACAAAGTCAGTAAGTGTATGATGCCTGGTGTTTGAAAAATCTGTTCAGATTTTAAAAGTCTTGTAGTGTATTCCAGCCTTCAGTTTTTTTTTTTTTTTTTCCTGGACAGATGCGACAGATTTCTAATGGCTCCTTCTTTGAATGGATGACATGCCTCTTTCATCTTTGGGCATAAACTATAGTTATGTCTAGATTTTGTCATCTTAAAGCTGTTAAAATAAGTTATTAATCATTTTAGAAAGATTAACTTAAAGTTACAACCATCAGTTAACATTTAAAGTCTGTTTATGAAGTACATAGACGTTCAATGTGGAAGAGCTTAAAGGGAGCATACTGAGCTTAATGGGAGCAGCGACAATTTTTAATAAATTTCATGTAATATTTATTAAAATGACAAGATTTTGCAAAATAAATGATCTAGGTAATGTATTAAGTTCATACATGTTTTAATATGAACAACTATTATTAACAATATCTATGAGATTATACTTTTTCTCATTGTCACACTGAAGCTGTGTGATTTTCATAGTAGTGCACCCTTTAAACTCACCTTAAAATAATATGAAATCTTTAAAAATTACAGCACTGTAAAACCACAGACCAGCAATAAACTGTCAATTTACAATATTATGGATGTAAAAGTACAAGCCAGTAATGCCTGTGAAGTAATATATTAGCGTAGTACACAATTTTATACAGCTAGTCAGCTAACTGTGTTCTGTAGCATCTGCACTCACTGTGTTGCTAAAACTGTCTTTTGGATCTAGCTGTAATTATTTCCCACATCCAGGTTATAATATGCAGGTTCCAAGTTATAATATGCAAAAGTCTGAACATTAATCTCTTAATTTTACAGTAAGTAGTGAAACTTACCCAAAATAAAGTCTTAAACATTTAAAAAAAAAAAAAAAAAAAAAAAAAAATTAAAAAAAAAATGCACATTTAAGGAGCTACTCTTTTGGTGAAAGTTTTCAGACAGCTTTCAAAATGGCCACCAGACAGTGTGAACACATGGAGACCCATATCTCAGTGTGCAATTATCTGATTGACTTGAAATTACAGGAGGTATGTAGTAACAAACACATCAATTGGTTAAGACATCAAGGATAATACATTATTTTTTTCCTTTTATAATCTGAGCTCAAAAATGGAAGTGTGCTTAATGGGTACGTGAGCTTAATAGGTACATTTACCCTAGAAAGAAGAGAAAACCCAAATGAATCTAAATCAAGAGCCTGTAAATCTGAATGTAATTAAACTATTTAGAAGGACTATGCAAATCACTTTGGCGTTTAAAAGCCACAGTAAATATGAAATGCTGTTCTTAGGAAATTCTCAAGGTACGAGGTTTTGGAACGGGGGGGGAGGGTGAGTAAATCCAATCGCAAGCCTTCTATTGTTACATTTTCCCTGATGTTCATGAAAAGAGCAATGTAATAACGGCTGAACGCGGTTAAGTGGCACCTACATCTCTTCTGGTGATTGACTTTCACAAAGCAGCGTACTGAAACTGTTTCCCTGTAATGAAGAACATGTCTCTCTCAACGTTTTCATGCAAGCGTGAATCTGAAAATGAAAAACAACGTGAACATGTTAGAGACCTGAATTGCATAGCACGAGTCCAGGATTATATCAGCTAACATGATTAGGTGCTACAAAACGTCCTGCGCCTCATTTTCTCCCATGCTGCTGTGGTGGAGACATGGAGATGCTCTCAGGCCTGAATTATGTAGCTGAGAGTCGTTCACGTCTCTCGTGAAAAGGTATGCACACTTCAGCTCAGAGCTATCATATTTACGCGCTGAAGTGATTCTCAGGATAGAAAAGCTTGGTAATTATAGCGACTGGCTGAGTGGTGATTGCTTTCTCATTTACAGTGAATGCTGACTGCAATAGCACACTTCAAAACAGCTTATGGACCTAACAGACAGATATTACTGAAGTATGACTGTTTGTATCAAAATAAATGTGACATGTATAATAAACAATAAGCTTCTCTGTGCTCTTTTGAAATAAAAAGCTTGATGCAATATTTTAATGCTCATAGTTCAAAACTTCCACCACTTGCAACAACAGCTCATTCTGGAATCACCGTATCAGAAACGGTTGACATTGATTCAATGAATAGCCATGAATACAAAAAGATTTGAATGAATGTATACATATTTGAATATATATATATATATATATATATATATATATATATATATATATATATATATATATATTTTTTTTTTTTTTTTTTTTTTTTTTTTTTTTTTTTCTCTCATTCAAATATTTTTTTTTTCTGTAATTCAGTTTTATTTTTACCAAATTCTTTGTTTTCATTAATTTTCCGGATTACATTTTAATGGTTTTATTAAATTTTAATAATCAAAAGCATCTCTAATTAATTGATTTTAAACTAAATTATTTAATTTTTTTTTTCGGAAATTCTGTGTATTTACGTTTTTGTTTTTGTTTTGTTTTTTTGTTGTTTTTTTGGCTACATATATTCTGGTAAATATTCCTTAAAAATAATGTTTTAACAATAATTTTATTAGTAGTACTACTACTATCATTACATTAACACCAAGTAAAATAAAATACAAAAAAAAAAATAAAAAAATAAAAAAAACAGGCAGAAGAACAGGCAACATCAGTGCTTTTATTAACGAAAAATATTAAATATAATTTTTCTGTGATTAAAATTAAGCTGAAATAACAAATATTAGATGAAAAAAATTAAATTTATTTCAGTCAATTGTAGTTTAATTTTAAGTTGATGTAGAGAAATTACTAAAACTGAAATAAAGATTAAATTAAAGCTATATGGAAATGTTAAATAAATAATGTTAAATAAATAAAAAAATAAATAGGTGCTTCTCCCAACTTAGAAATGTAAAAACACATTGCATGCAATAATAATAATAATAATAATAATAATAATAATAATAATAATAAGTAATTGATTGATTGATGCATTAATTACAAAAACTCACATAATTTGAGGTTTCATATCTTCAGCTCAATGTAGGATGAGTTATTCACCAAATTTAGTATTTAGTGATCTCAACAAACCCCTAATCCCAAGAACCTGCAACAGTACTAGAGATGGTTCATTCTGCCTCAATTTGGCATTGATGAATTGCAGGAAAAACCTTGTAAACCATTTATGAATCAACTTTACCCCAAAAAGAACACACAAACACATTGATCTTGTCCTCCCAATCTCTCTCTCACACAAACAAGCGCCTACACGCCCACACGCCCTTAATTTATGTGTCTGAAACGCCCTGCTGTCTCTGATGGCACAGTGAGCGGTTTGTCTCACAAATGTGTTTGTGTGAGTAGAGGAGCTGTCTGAAATGCTGATCGCTGGCCTGTGAGGGCGGCACAGAGGGACCGGCGGAGGGCACAGCCAGTGGCCCCTAAACAGAAGCACACAGACTCTTGAGAAGTTACCCACAGGCTAGGCTCTTCGTAGGGGCTGCAATCTTTATCCTGCACGCAATCGGTTGGGCAGCAGGGAAAACACGCGACTGCCGAACCTCCCAGACTACAAGCTGTTCTTTAGCTGTCAATCATCTAGTTGTGGACTATAGCGGGTGAATGAATAAAGGTGTCCCGTTATATTGATGTTGGTTTACAGCGGGCTGCATTGATTTCAGTTGCGCATTTGTTGCTGGTTTTGTCTCTGCTTGTGATTTGACATGTTGGCAGTTTATTACAGCATGACATCTCAATCATGTTGTAGTTGTTCTGCGTCTGTGACAGTTTGAACACTCATAATGGAGTAAAACATAGATTTTCGAGAAATGATATGAAGTGAAATGTGATCTTTACATCATGTGAGTGTGATAAGGTGTCACTTTCAGGCTTTTCACTTCTTTTCCACAGCGTTTCCAATGACAAGCTGGATTCTGTTCCCTGAAGAATTCTGGCACCCTTAGAGGTGACATATCATGAAAATCTGACTTTTCCAGGTTTTAAGTGCTATAATCAGGTCCCCGATGCATCTACCAACCAAGGAAATGTGAAAAAGATTAACCTAGTAACTTTGTTTTGGTTAGCCTTTTTCTGCAAGCGTCTGAAAAAACGAGCGGGTCTGATCTCGCTCCCCTAGTGACGTTGCAAAGGGATCTCATTATAATATTACCGCTCCTTAATCTGTAAGTTTCCACCCGGCGCCGTCATTTTGATTTTGCAAGCGACAGCGGTGTACCAGCTCTAATGCCATGGCGAAAGTTTGAGCAAAGCATGCTAACTGTTCTGTCTTTGGCTGCACAGACGAGCACACAACACTGTTTACAGTCCCAGCCTCAGAGGAGACAACAGAGCGGTGGATTTATTGATTTATTTACTGTATATTGCTCCTGCCACACAGATCTAAAATAAACATGTGATTTATTTCCCAGCTGTTTACATTCACAGACATAACCGACTGTTTTTGTAACTTACGCGTGTTTTTAACGTAAACGTTTGTGAATGAGAACAGTACTCACATGCTGTGACAGCCGCTTTCTGTCCGTGTGCTTCAGATGTGTGCACTCAGAAAACCGTATATCACAAGTTTAAACTAATATGGTTTAAAACGCATGATTTCATCGCGATAAACATGTTAATCAGAACCAAAACAGATGTTTTCAACAGGTACGAGCTGTAATGACAGAGCTCTCTTCTGGAAAAGGGGGCGGGGAGCAGCAGCTCATTTGCATTTAAAGACACATGCTCTAATATAGAGTGTTTCTGCTTCCACTCAAAATAGGCATTTTCAAAATGATATAATAAATGATCTGTGGGGTATTTTGAACAAACTTCAGAGTTACATTCTGGGGACCCCTGAGAATTATATTACATATTGTAAAAAGGGGCATAATATGTCACCTTTAAAGCAACTCTATTTGCTGCACTAGAGATCCTACAAAATCTTAACTATGCAAATACGACAACAAATGTCTTAAATATATATTTTTTAAATACTATTTTTTTCCAAGATTCGATGAATAAAAAGTAAAAAAGTTGTTACTTTTTTTTTTTTTTTTTTGCATGTTACACGGATAAAAAGTGATAGTAAAGACTTAGAAAAGATTTCTATTTTGAATAAATGCTGTTCTTTTTAACTTTTTATTCAAAGAATCCTGAAAAGAGTATCACAGGTACCAAAAAATAAATAAATAAATAAATAAATAATTATATTATATTATATTATATTATATTATATTATATTATATTATATATATATATATAAGCAGCACAACTGTTTCCAACACTGATAATAAATCAGAATGATTTCTGAAGGATAATGTGACTGAAGACTGGAGTAATGGCTGATGAAAATCCAACTCTGCATCACAGGAATAAATTATCTTTTAAAGTATATTAAAATTAAAAACCTGTTATTTTAAATTGTAATAACATTTCACAGTATTACTGTTTTTTCTGTATTTTTGATTAAATAAATACGACCTTGATTAGCATAAGAAACTTCTTTTAAAAAAAAAAAAACATATTACTGATTCCAAATTTTTGAAATAGTATACTTCCATATATTCTATATTATGGAAGTCAATGGCTACCGTTTGGTTACCAACATTCTTCAAAATATCTTCTTTTTTGCTCAACAGAAACGGATTAGAACAAAATGAGAGTGAGGAACATATGCAAAACAGAGCTTTCCTCACTCTTAATATAAAAATCTATTATGCAGACATGCCTTAAGGTTTACAGTGTAACACCTCCCTCACAAGTCCACCCAAAACATTTATGGAAGCATAGCTGCCAACATTTATATAAAGACGACTATTCAGTATTCGGCAACCTTGCCCTCAATTTGCATGCAAAGTGGATAGCCAATCATATCTAAACTAATTTACATATAGAAGTCTTAACAGTACAGTAGCAAAAACATCCTTTTAAACTCTAAGGGTCAAAAAGAAAAGAATGGTCATGAACAAAATGTTCTCTAAAAAAAAAACTAAAAAGAAACATATGATTACTTTGAAAGACCTCTACATACTTTTCATAAGTGAATACAAATGAGAATAACAGAGGCTAAAACCATTATTAGTATGGTTTTTATAAACCATAGAGAAAACAAACAAACAGAGCAAGCTGTATAACTGGTGTATTTCCAAAATGTGGTGACGGCAATAAAACTGATTATTGTTCTAAATTAAAACCATATTTATAATTCATAATTCTAGAGCAAACAGAAATCTGATAGGTCCACAAGGAAATATTAAAGTCAACAGATGAAGAATGTCCTAAATGAGTGTTTAATGGAAATGATCAAAGTCATCACGCGGTGACCTTTGAGTGATGTACTGTCTCGTTTCAAGGTGAAAAGCAGTGGAGCCTTTCAAAGTGTTCCCTTCCTCAATGGTTAATGCAGTAAAGATGGGTGGTCCCGGTCTCCACAGGGGCGGGAAAACTATAATTCATCCCCACATGGGGAATGATGGGACGTTATGGAGTGTGAGGGATGATAATAAGAGAGCTGTTCACAGAAGATGTCTACAGAGCCATGTCTGTGGAGTCCCAAAATGAACATCTGTTCATCTCTTTAACCTTTTGAAAATTGGATCATTTAGAGCATTTAAATTTCATTTAAAAATGTAAACCCAATTATCCTGCTTTTATCTTTTCACATTTCTGGTAAGAATGAAGTTAAAAGGCTAATCAGCAAAATACTGCTAGCACAAAACGCCTGCCTAAAAAACTAATCTGTATCATTCAAACACACACACAGGGGGATCCTTACAAGCTCAGCAGCCTTATTTATTACGTGTTAACAGTTTGTGTGAAATTTGTTTCTTAGAATTAGAACAGAATTTGCTTCTTAGTGTTGCACGAACTAGAAACTTACTTGTTTTATATTTCAGCTGCAGGGTTGTCATTCAGAATTAAACTGAGAATGTATGAAGTAAAATTAAAATGAACAATAGAAAAATAAATAAACCTAAAAATAGGCCAACAGAACATGAAGAGTTCATTTGCAAAAACATTTTTTTTTTTTTTCCCAGAAATCACGTTTTTTTTATTGCACATTCCAAGTAATATCAATCAAACTGCAGTTGGGTTGTTTTGATTAAGTAATAACTTGAACAAATACAGGTAATTTTCAAAATTGAAAGTATGTTTTTTACATATTAAAAGTTTAGTTTTATAGCAAATGCAGATAACTCCAACAGTCGTTTTTTTAGCAAAACCAGATAACTCCACATTTCATGTTTTAGAGTTTAAAAAAAACACTCGTTTAATCTTTGTAATCTCCTCAGATGACAATATAGATGCCTTACATACGTTGTTGTTTTTGTGATCATAGATTATGGATGTGATTGCATGCAATACACGGAGCTTTTCCCTCACCACTGTAACACGCTGCTTTTGCAAGTTTCCGTGAAAACGTTTCAGCTTTTATTTTCCTTTTACGCCCTGAAGAAGATATCACAGGTTCATCAAGTTCGTCGAAATTATCCATCCTCGATCGCTTTTAGCCAGCTTTGATGAAACTCCTCTCAGCTATCACGTCTTTTCAAAGTGAAAGTAGCCTTGTCACCTGAACTGAATACAGCGCGCTGATTTGCTAAAATGGACTTATCGGCTTCTGTTCACAAATAACAAGGGTGCTTGTAAGCTTCTGCAGTAAAACGTGAACTCGTGATGCATTGGAAGTGGACAATACCGGCTTTTTTGACAAAACGTTTAAGGTTCAGATCACGCTATATGTAAAGAATAATGCATTTTTTTTAAAGTGGCGTTTATCAGTTTTTGCAAATAAACTCTTCAATAGAATAATAGAATTAGGGGTGTCGCGATATACCGGTATTGACGATAACCGTGATATTCAAATCATGAAATATCGACCGTGTTAATCTTGGGTGTGACAATAGTATACCGGTATTTGCGATAACCACAATATTTAAAATGAACAGGACACTTATGATAACACGACACGCAAATAGCCTACTCCAGCGCCAGTACCTGGTTTACCTCCCAGGTGGCAGTACTGCGCATTAACGCTGACACCTGTCACACAAGTAGACGACGCAGTGTGTAGTGAGGGGCTACTGCCTGGCCGCGCTACTCCGAGAAGAAGAACCATGTTCAATATTATACAGATGGTAAGTTGTCATTATTTTACTTGTCATGGTATGGGAAACGTAACATTAACCTGTTAACAGCGGTTTCCTGTGTTCATATTTTTAAATAAAGGGGTGATTATTTTAATAAGTACCACGTTTTCTTTACTCGTCTAAATTTTGTATTTGTATTTGCAATGAAGTCATGGCCAATACATGTGCGTAGCACTTGATTTCTTTGTTCAAATCTTTTTACACGTTTAAAACAAATCTAGAAAAACTGAACGACCACATTGCTACATTAAAATCTGTAAAATGTTAAGTTGGTCGCAGTGCCAAGCACTTAATGCCACATCTGCAGTCATTCTAGACGCACATTAATACTGAATTAGAAGCGCGTTAACTGCATGACTTCATTGGCGTCGGCGCAACTACAGGTTAAAGAGATTAAAATACGGGTACACAAGTTAACAGGTTAAAGTATCAGTTTTGATGTTAATATTTATTCATCATGTTGAACTTGACAGTATTTTCTCTCGTTACTTCACAGGGAGCTTCAAAGAAGACAGAGAAAGCCAGAGACTCAGGTCAGCTGTGACCTGAAGAAGAAGAATGTGCCCTGTGTTTATCAGTATCCTTATGTTCATTGGGTAAAAAGAAAAACGAAATAAAGTAAAAATTAATTTGGCTGATTCCCCAAGGTTTCTATAGATATCGCGATATATCGATATCGTGAATTCTTTTGGCCACAATAACCGTGGTGTGAAAAATGTAATATCGTGACAGCCCTAAATAGAATGATAGAAAAATAGATGGAATGATACACCGGTAAACGAAAATAATGGATATAAGTCAGACATAATGTCAGACAGAATGACAGACAGATAGAACGATAGATAGATAGAACAATAGATAGATAAAACGATAGAACGATAGATAGAACGATACAACGATAGATAGAACGATAGATAGTTAAAATGATACAACAATAGATAGAACGATCGATAGAACGATAGATAGGTAAAATGATAGAATGATAGATAAAATGATACAACTATAGATAGAACGATAGATAGATAAAATGATACAACAATAGATAGAATGATAAATAGAATGATAGATAGCTAGATATGAAACGATAGAATGACAGAATAGATAGATACATAAAATGATACACAGAACGATAGATAGATAAAATGATAGACAGAATGATAAATAGAATGAATATACATAGATAGATAAAATGATAGAACGATAGATAAAACTATACAATGATAGACAGAACGATAGATAGATAGCTAGATAGAACAATAGAATGATAGATAGCTAGATAGAACGATAGAATGATAGATAGATAGATAGATAGATAGATAGATAGATAGATAGATAGATAGATAGATAGATAGATAGATAGAAATAATGGTAGAAAGATAAACCTATAGAATTATAGTTAGATAAAACGAGAGAACAACAGATAGACAGATAGATAGAACGATACACAGAACGATAGATAGAATGATAGATAGAACGATACATAGAACGATAGATAGAACGATAGATAGAACGATTGATAGATAGATAGATAGATAGATAGATAGATAGATAGATAGATAGATAGATAGATAGATAGATAGATAAAACTAACATTTAACATTTATGCATTTAGCAGACGCTTTTATCCAAAGCGACTTACATTGCATTCAAGTTACAGTTTCTACATTTTATCAGCTCTTGCTTTCCCTGGGAATCGAACCCATGACCTTGACATTGCTAGCGCCATGCTCTACAATTTGAGCTACAGGAAAGTTTTGCTGCTTCAGGACCTGGAAGACTTGCTGTGATATATGGAACCATGAATTCTGCTGTCTTCATACCAGATAAAACGAGAGAATAGATAGATAGATAGATAGATAGATAGATAGATAGATAGATAGATAGATAGATAGATAGATAGATAGATAGATAGATAGATAAAACTATAGAATTATAGTTCGATAAAACAAGAGAATAGATAGATAGATAGATAGATAGATAGATAGATAGATAGATAGATAGATAGATAGATAGATAAAACTATAGAATTATAGTTAGATAAAACAAGAGAATAGATAGATAGATAGATAGATAGATAGATAGATAGATAGATAGATAGATAGATAGATAGATAGATAGATAGATAGATAAAACTATAGAATTATAGTTAGATAAAACAAGAGAATAGATAGATAGATAGATAGATAGATAGATAGATAGATAGATAGATAGATAGATAGATAGATAGATAGATAAAACTATAGAATTATAGTTAGATAAAACAAGAGAATAGATAGATAGATAGATAGATAGATAGATAGATAGATAGATAGATAGATAGATAGATAGATAGATAGATAGATAGATAGATAGATAGATAGATAGATTTAGCTATTGAAAACCGGACTAGAGTAAAAGCCAACTGAATAACAGGCAACAATATCTGAAATTGAAATGTTCCCCAAACTCTCTAATGGTTCATATTTCTTGAGATGCACCTTTGCAAGGATCCATAGTGGATGTTTTTCTTATTTTTCACTCAGCTCACCCACACACTGATTTAACAATCTCCAGCGAGGTGATCTTACATTTTTCAGGCTACAGAACTGTACGGCGATCAATAAGCAGATTTTGCATGTGCATGTAACACTGCAAGACTTGAAACCCAAAGGAAAAAGAAAAACAGGAAGCAACGATACACCTCCAGCGTTTCCAGCATCCCTTGGCTTCCTCATACTTCAAATGCCTCTAAACAGTAAGACAACTCTCAAAATGCTATATTTCCACCGATATGCTGGTGCCAAAACTGTGAACTGCTCTCAAAACATTTCCACAAACTTGAGTCAACAACTTTTCTTGGTGAGGATCTCATACCAACCCCACCAATCCCAAACCTTTCCAAACTGGGCATCAATACTGGCACACGTAGAAAATAGGCTTTGGAAATCATGTGGTCAAATCTTCTACTGCTTTCACATAAGCAATCTTTCATTTTTCAAAACACAGGCATCAGAATGTGTTTATTTCATTTAACTCTCACTTTATAGCTCATCGCTGAACCTCAGCTGAAAACAGAAAGAGGGTATCCTCCTGCATCTCTGTCAATTTGCAGCTGAATGGAAAGTTGAATCCACTCCCTGGAAGACTGGGGTCTGAGACAGTGACTCCAAAAAATATTTGGACACCTCAGCCACACTTAAAAATGTATGAATGTCACTGCATTATACAACAAAATATCAATCTATTGTGGCTGTTCTCTGTGAAATGGATTTAATGCAGGCCCCCTGCGCTTAAAGAAGACATATTATTAATATTTCAAACAATTAGGCAGCATTTCCAACCGAGCAACTGCATACAGTAGATGAACCAACTAGAACACACTTCTTAAATAAATAAATGGGAAATGTTGTCTTCAAGAAAACCTCATCATCATTTTTTTAATAACCAAAGCAGTTTAGAAGTGCATAAGAATCTTAAAATTGTTAAAGCTACTGTATAAGACAATATACAACAGTGCCCCAAAGTCACTAATACTTATGTTTCTGTTTTGTATATTTGTAATTGTACACAAAAAATTCAATCAAAATTGTGTCCTCAGCATAACAATATGAGTGAAAATTTTAATTTCAGAATGTCTTAGTATTTGATTTGTCTACTTTTTGCTTTAACGACAGCAGAACTGGAACGAACATGAAAACCTCAACAGAATTCACTTGACATACTTACCCGAGACCTTCATTTTTTCCTGATGGTAAATGGCTGAGCTGAAATTTCTTTTGACACAACAAAGTGAATTTCCACACATTTATTAAAGTTATTAAATACAGACTTTCTGAATGATATCTGAAATGAGAAATAAATGAAAAAGATCAGTTAGGTGTCCAATATAAACATTAGATTTCATATTTTAAAGTAAATTATCAAGGCTAGTTTAAATGTCATTTTTTTAATTTATTAAAATAAAAACTTTATAATTTTGACAAAAAAATGACAAATTTAATCAAATGTCATTCTTTAATTTATTAAAATAGTTTCTGCTGTGTGCTGGGCTAAATGTGCTCGTAGAATATTTACATGTGGTATTTTTATAAAAATGTGACCCTGGACCACAAAACCAGTCTTAAGTGTCAATTTTTCGAAATTGAGATTTATACATCATCTGAAAGCTGCATAAATAAGCTTTCCATTGATGTATGGTTTGTCTGACAATATCTGACAATATTTGACCGAGATACAACTATTTGAAAATCTGGAATCTGAGGGTGCAAAAAAAATCTAAATATTGAGAAATGTTCTTAGCAATGCATATTACGAATCAAAAATGAAGTTTTGATATATTTACGGTAAGAAATTTACAAAATCTTAATATCCTAATACTCAATATCCTAATGATATGATGGCATAAAAGAAAAACTGATCATTTTGACCCATACAATTTATTTTTGGCTATTGCTACAAATATACCCCAGCGACTTAAGACTGGTTTTGTGGTCCAGGGTCACAAATATGTAAATGAGTCAACCCGTCAAAATAAAAGTTTGGTTTAACTAGAACAAACCATGACTACTACTAATAATAAAATTATTATTAAAACATTATGTTTAAAGGAGTATTTACCAGGAAAATTATTTATATAAAAATGTAAATACAAAACACAGTATTTCTGGGGGGAAAAAGAAAATTTAAAAAAAATATATATATATATATATATATATATATATATATATATATATAAAATTAATTAATTAGAGATGCTTTTGATTATTACATTTAATGAAACCATTAAAATGGAACTGAGAAAATTAAATGGAAAACAGAATTTGGTAAAAATAAAACTGAATTTAAGAAAAAAATAATTTTATAGGGCCTTAAAAGTAATTTTTTTATTAAACTTTTAATAAATTGCTGTTTAATATTGTAAGTTTCATGACTTCAATCAATTAAACATGCTTTCTGATTAATAAAATGTAACCATTAAAACAGAGTCTAAAAAAATTTCAATGGAAAAAAACAGAATCCAGAAAAATTGAAACGGAAAAAAACGGAATTTGGAAAAAAATACAATAAAACAGATTTCATAGGGCCCTAGTCAAAACAGCTCCAGCACATTCAAATTTAGATCTGCTGTAAGGACATCAGTTCTGACGCTTGTACCTAACTGTAATGGGCAACACTGCTCCTATGATGAGAAGAACCAGGCATGCTTGTCATTTGGTCCTTTTTAGGTGGCAGCTTGTGACCTCACAACCTGCTGGTTCATTTAAAAGTCTTTGGTCTGTATTGCATTCAGATTTCACATGAACTGCACCAGAGTTTGTTTGGAAGTGGACCAAGGCCAACCTTTTCAGGGGGTCTTGGTCTGCCTGTTTGGTGCACACCAAGGTTCGGATGGCAGTGCTCACAGTTTTTGAATTGAAGTTAACTGCACTAACAGAGCACCAGAGTTCGTTTTAATCAAATCAAACCTGCCAAGTGTAAACATGCACTAAGACTGCAGTCAAGGCCACGCTAAAATATCATACCCTTTCCTCACAGGACCCAAAAAAGCCTGTCTGGTTGGTGCTCAGACAACAGTCAAATCAGTAGCAAATCATAAACAAAAAAACACCATAAAAGTTGGTTTACCACTTACAGCCTTTATAGACAATCCAAAACTGATTCATTTATCTGCAACAAACAGCTGTACTGTGCAATTTGCATGTTGTCACCCAGAAACGTCTGCATTAGATATCACCCGCTAATAACCTTGTTCCACCCTGTTTCCACCAAATATCTCCAAATTCCTCATAACACATTGTGAAGGTTACCAGGTTGTCGGAGAGGCAGACAGGCTAATAGAGAATTTGCACCATTACAAATTGAGCTTTACGGATGTTGGGCTCATTACAGCCCAGTGGAAGACAGACATTCAGGCCATCAAATTCCTTTTTAGGTAGAATGTCACCATTTTCCGCAAGTCCTCACTACCAGTCATGCAAATCTGTTCCCATCACAAATTTCTCATGCAACGATCATTTCTCAAGACAGCGTTATTAACGTTGTATGATCTATTTCCACATTAGATCTGTCAGTGATTTGATTTATATAGACAGGTGGCATATTAATGCAAATTATTATTAATAATTTACAGCCAATTTATGTGTGCACTTCTATGTAATTTGCCCCAGACGCCACTCTGTTTACTCCAGTTTTGTTTATGGCTCCATAAAGCTGCATGAATTTCAAAAGTTATTGAACTGTGTTTTAAGTTCCTGTGGTTCCTCCTCAATTTTCCACAGGCATCTCCTCTTTTTTTAAAGGCTTAGAGGTTATCAGGTACTCATACTTCATGCTAGTTTGCTGGTTAAAGCTCTTGAGGGAGAAATGATGATGCCAGGGGCTTTCAGAAGTAGATGTCTCTGGTGGTCTCAGGGGAAAGGTAATCAGCCTGGAAGCGATTAGAGGCCTCCAGTGAACAGGGCAGTAGGTGAGAGCAATCATCTGCTAGGTTACAAGCTGCCTGCAAAGTTGTAGAGACCAGCACTGAATCACTTTTACCTGACAGGTATGAGGTTTGGGTAGAGTTATTAATGCTGTAAATAAGACCATTAAACTGCAAGGCAGAACTTTTAGAAGTTCATATCGGTGAAATGAGAAATATAAAACTTTCTGGTTCGTAAATGTAATGAAGGGTCTATATTCTACACTTTTTTTCCCCCCCAAAGTCCACTTACAATGTTAGACAAGGTTTCTTTGCAGCAAAAACAGCTGTAATTTAGTTTAGCACTATCATTTTCCATCTTATGTCTGACCCTGAAAAAAGCTGCTACCTTTCAGTTGGTTGCTGCTGTACCCTTTGAGACTTTTATATTTACAGTATGACTTCTGCTATGATTGGCTAACCTCTGAGCACAGAGGCTCATCAAGGTAGGTTTAGTTGCTGAATCCTGCTTTGGCATTGATATATGAAGGTAAACACTTGTGTTGCTTAAAGAAATATGGGGCACAAAAATCTGTTCCTCATTTTCTTTTTTTAATGATTGGTGCCAATTCACAAACATTAAAAAAAAACTCATAATAGTATAGACAAGACAATATGCATGTTAAAGGCTGTGTAAAACGATATTAAAATATGTGTTCTCAGTAGTGTTGTCACTAGGGCTGGGAAGATAAATCGATGCAGAATCGACTCCTGGATCGATACTGAGATTTTCCGAATGCATCGATTTATTGTCCCAGCCCTAGTTGTCATGGTACCAAAATTTCTGTATTCGGTACCGATACCAGTGAAAATCTATGGTTCTCGGTACCAAAGCAAAACACAAAAACATGCTAATTAAAAAACACACTATTTTTATTAATAAAGTCAAACAAAAATAAAATGTACAAAAATCAATGCCATTCTTTATACTTATTTAAAATGGTGTTTCAGGTTTTTCCACAAGTAATAAAAGTATGAAAAACAGTAAACAAGTTTCACCCAAATTTAATTTGTCTTTTAATTTATGAAATTTAAACATTTTATTTTTTGGTAAATAAAGGGGATTTACTATTAAAATTAAAACATGGAAGAAATATTGTGTGATTATTTTTTAAAAATAAAATTTTATTAATATTTTAAACAGTAGTAGTAGTAGTAGTAGTATCACATACATTCTACTAAATAATAGTAATAGGCTATATTTCTGGCACAATGTCTAAACCGAACTTTTATTTTGACGGGTTGCCGTGAATACCTTTAAATTTCTGTGTGTATATGGTATGATGCTGATTTTACGCAAATGAAACGGTAAAATGCTCGTGAAGTGACTCTCAGAGCAGTTCTGGAGATGTTGTTTATGTATTTATGTCCTCATTGAGACGGCAGATGCTGAAATAACACGCACAAGCGTCACACGCGCTTCAGTGTATGTAGTAAACAAAACCGCGTGTCTCTGCCATTCATTCATTCACACAGTGACTCGCAGAACATGCAGGATTCATATTTGAATCGACTTTTGCGGCTTAATATTTACAGATACTAGTCCATGTCGCGATTTGATTTAAGTGTAATGACCTACTTTTGATTAATTCATCCAAACTTTGATAAATTCCGTGATATTCCGTGTTAAACTGTAAATTCCGTTTTTATAACTGGACTCCACGATTCCGTCCGTGTTTTCTGCATCACGGAAATCATAGGGCTGTACGGGTCAAGAACCGGGTTGACTAGGTACTCGGTACCACGGGTACTTAAAAAAAAAAAAAAACCTGGTACCGTGACGTTTTCATTTTTTTAGTACCGACTTGGTACCGAAGTACTGGGTCTTTTGACAACACTAGTTCGAAAAATGTGTTATTAACCACCCAACCAAATTTAAATGATTAAAAAAAAAAAAAAAAAAAAAAAAAAAAAAAAACGCCAAGTAGGCTAACTAAAATAAGTTACCAAAATCTTTGAAAAATAAGCAGGTGTCTGCTCTCAAAAGCTGGGGGCGTGTCCGCTGTCGGCGCTGAAACCACGCCCACTCGCTGGAAAGTGGCCATCTCTCTCAACTGTCAAATACCGCTACAACCTGAATGGATGCTACTGATGCTACCTCTAGTAGCTTAATTAGATTTTTACAGCCATACATGTTTGAGCGTGCAAGTTCGTTATTTAATTGTAGACGCGCGGCAATCGCGCTCAACGCGCGTCAGCGCTGCAGTGAGTTGAAACCTTCTCTTCTTCAAGGCGAGAGCGGCTCATGGTTGCTTAGCAACGGCAGACACCACGAGAGCGCAAGCTCCGGTGCGCTTTGAAAGAAGAGAAAGCGGGACAGCTCGCGTCTCCATGCGTTTTTAGATGCGAATTGTGAATGCTCCATGTTTTTAAATTGTATGTATTCTGACACATATTGATGTCTCTGGGCTAAGACCTGGGTATCCATTCACCCTAGAACCGTCCCTGCCTAGAATCTGTATATCTAACATCACAGACATTCAAAAAGACAAACTACTTGACCTCTCAACATACCTGTATTCTTTCTGTTGTTTAGTGTTCTTTTAGTAGTTATTATAGTGTTAGGGGCGGGGCCAAGCTCGGTGGCTCCATTGCGTCATCGAGCCACCGTTTTAGCCCCGCCCAAAAAATCCTGAACACACAATTGGTGAAAAACTGTTTAACGGTTTAACTCCACAATTCAGTACTACATTCTTCAGAGTCTTTGTGATGTGTTTCAGCAATACATTTCTAACATTTATAATGTGTTTAGAAACAATTCTCAGAATTCTCTTTACACGGACTTTAACATGATCATTTACTGACCTTTTCTATATAAAGTTATAGATCCATTTTACACAACCTGGTGTCTATGGAATGCCAATCCTGCCATAATTAGAAATAAATAAATAAATGTACAAAGAAATGTAAAAAAGCAAAAATAAATAAATAAACACATATATATAGGTTTATTTATTTATTTTTGCTTTTGTTTCTTTTCTTTGTGTATATATATATATATATATATATATATATATATATATATATATATTATATATATATATATATATACACAAAGAAAAGAAACAAAAGAAAAAATAAATAATTTATAATTTTATTTCCTTATTTATATATTTTTTCATTGTTTTCCACATTTATTTTTTCTTTTTTTATTTATACATTTATTTATTTCCACTTATTTATTTTCACAGTTATGTATTTATTTACATATTTATTTATTTATTTCTACATTTCTTTGTCCATAGGGTAATGAGGAGGGCGTGTTTTGCCTCAGGAATAGCAATCGAGCCAGAGTAGTCGAGGGGTAAGCTTTGAGGCCACAGTGACACCTTGTGGTGCCCAAACGAAGTACAAGAAGTGTAGCCTACAAGACATGCCTGGTGATAGTGTGGGATGAATGACTTGGGCAATATGGCTGAAATCTTATATCACGGGTTATTATTTCAGTTTCACGTGGGGGGTTGTTTCAGCTGGAAAGCGTGCAATCTGTGATCGCGTACATTTGCTGAAGCTCACGAAAGAGTGCAATTGCTTTCTTATTCGCACTGTTTTTTAGGTTTCACTTTCAACGCATGTTTCGAAGATACGGAATAGAGGGAGGCATCAGTTACTGTAGAAGATTTGTCGCCTCGCGGCACTTCCCGTGTGGACAGTCACCGCATCAACTGATTATAATGGGTTCTCTTGGTGTAGACACGGTTTTAGATACGGATTAATCACACGTCTTAGGCAGGAAATATCCAGAATTCGGTCAAACAAAAGGTGTCCATTGGAACGAAGCTAGTGAAACACACACGCCATGCATTGAACACACAAGCATCATACTCATCCAAACAGCGTCTGTCATGTGCCCTCAGCTTTTTGAGCTAACTTCATTTTTTTAATGTTACCAGAAACCAAAAATAAACATTGACAGCATCAGAAACAAACCCATAAACCGATGTAAAAACGTAATCACAAGCATGCCGTTTTAGCTTGTTTTTCTATCTCTCATTTTTTCAGCTCTTCCATCGTGCCGGCTGAGCTACTGAGCAAGCTTGTTACGTCTGGAAAGCAAAACATACGGAGCCATAATCATAACTGTATACGAAAATGATTACACATGCTCAATGTTTTACTGTCTCTAGCGTTAATTTCTGTTGGAAACTGCAGTGATATGTATTTATTGGTACGCATTTCGCGTCTTGGGTAAAAGTTCTCAGAGGTACGTTTCCGTCATGAGACCAGGCAGATTTTACAATTTTGTTGCAATGACAATAAAATGGCTGTAAAAATGATTTAAACAGGTCTACAGCTCAAATAGTACATGTTTTAACAGAAAAGTGTGTTTTTTTTTTTTTAATTATAAGCTTTCTTTATATGATTTCTGCATATACATTTTTCTGAAATTGGCCCTGTTGATTTCTATTGTAAGTGCCTCACCGCAACCCTCTTTTAAAGATACTGGAATATTTCCTTGATGACAATCTATGAATTAGCCATATATTTAGTTATGGTCATCATTGAACATTTCTGATCCATATTAATTTCCCTAAATGATCTGGGCAGACTGTGGAGGGACTTATTCCATATTTAAAGTTCAAAAGAAAAAAAAGAAAAAATCTTTAAAAGCAAAGAAGGAAAATATGCAATGCAAATGCTCAAACAACGTCTAAAATTTAATCAGCCATTATATTTAATCTCTCTTGAAATACTGGTATTCAGTTCTAATTACATGCGCTTCATTGCACCTTATCTCACTTGGATGAACTCCTACTGGGCGTCTATTCTACAATAATACTATGAGAGCTATAACTACGTGCCCTGACACATGATTCAGTACATGAGACAGACTTTGAACCCCTGACATTAAACAGAGCCAAGCCAATACTATTTTAAACTGTTAACCTTAGCTCCTTGGTATTCAAAGCAAAGAGAACAACCTGTTAATAACATGTTGGCCCATCATTTCCACGCATTTACAAACAACGCAAATGACAAAATGACCCACAAAAAATTTGATGAAACTGAATCTATTTGCTCGATATGAACTCAGAACCTCAAGTAGGCTTTTAACCAAAAGTGCCTCCCTCTCATCGACCCCAGGTCTCCATTCAACATGTTCTTAATGATGCCTCCTCTTCCCATTAATTAAATTTTTACTGTGTGGACTTTGTCTCCTCTGTCCCAGTAATTGTGCTCGAGGCCGGAGTTAATCTCCAGAAAATTACCTGCCAGGGACGGACAAGGTGGGAAAAGTCATTATTTCATCTCGTATTATCATTATCCCCAAGACTGGCACGGCCCTGGTCGTCGACGGGCTTCCTCTCCGTGTGTGGCGGCACATCGCCATTATGGGCAGCATTTTCTTTAATCATGACTGCACATTACCAGCACTGGGATTAGAATGTGATTTATGGCTGCCACCAGGAGAGAGGTTAGAAAATAGACTGGCAAAAGTTACCTTTCATAATGAGGTAGAGCCGAATCGCAAAACCTAAATCGTGAGCTAGAGGTCTAGATATGCTTGCGTGAACTCCATTCCCCACAATAGATCATCAGGTGTGAGTATTTTTCAGCATTGACACAACGGTAAACAGAAAATAGCTGTAGTACGGATGCAAATGAAGCAATGAACTCAACATAAAACCTTCAACAGAGCCAAGTCTTAGGATGACACATTTTAGTATTTGTTAGGGTCTGATAGCATGATTTAAGATGATTTACAAAATGATTGTGATAAAAATGCATCTAGGGCTATCAGTTGAATAAATATGATCTAATTGATGATCAGCCAATAAATAAATAAAATTCAACAGTTAAACCACATACTGTCTGTATATTAATGTGTTATGATAAGTTGAAAGCAATACATTATTGCTCCAAAGGCATGGACATTTTTAATTATGGTTAGTTTTATTATTAATTATTAAATGTCACCACACTAAACTGGCAGGACTAAATGCAACAAATTAAATGATAAATAAATCTTCTTGCGTACTTTGTACCATCAAGAGGATTTGTCAAGATCATTTAATGAATGACCACACTGCATTTCATAAATTATCCAGACTGACTTCCAAAACCCACATTAAAAACATTTAAATATAATTAATAAAAAATAAAGTTTTCTAACTTTTCTCCCTAAGAAATAAGGCCTAAATATTTTTCAAGATTTTTAAAATGCACATTAATTAAAATGGTTTCACACTTAAATAAATTAGTATTTTTGACAGTGCTACAATAGCACTATGGTGACCTCTGTATAAGGACAAAAAAAAGGTTCAAAATTGTTACATTTATTCTAGTTACTCTAACTAAAGAACAGGGATTTACTTTAAGTTCTATAAGATACACATATGTACACTGAAGAAAAAAAATGTTGTAGAAACAATTTTCTCTCAGAAATTACTAGTAAATTTAAAAAATGGCAAGTAACATTGAATTAAATGTCAGCTTTTTAAGTAGAAAGACTGAAATAGTATTTTCTTGTAAAATGTATTTCAATAATGTTATATTTGCAACTTTTAAAAATATTTTTTTAATCTAAGTTTATACTTGAACATCATGCACTTTAAGTAAAATAACTTTTGATCACTATTTCATATTACTAACATATCTGTGTAATAAAAGCCTTATGAATAATAAAGTCCTGCAGTACAGCATAAATATAGTCCACAGTTTATGTACCATATCTTTTATTCAGCACAGGTGGGCAGAGTCTCGGCGGAAGGACTGAGACGATGAATTTCTGTGGAAATTCAGTTGTACAGGCAGGATAGAGGCTGGACAGACAATAAGAAGCCTCAGAAGACAGTCCTCATCCTCCAGCAAGCTCAGAAGGAGTCTCACATCCCTACGGCAAGAGCTTATGGATTGTTCAGGCTAAATGAATAATTTCACCAGAACAATACTTGAGCCTAACATCTGAGTGCAAACTTTAGGTTCGTTAAGAACTTACAGCTGGTTTTCTTGTTGCGGTCATTGTCAAGTGCATGCAATGAAAGCTGAGGGAACTTCAGAGAGTATTTTGCAAGCTGGCCCCCCCAGACCCTTCTGAGATGACTATTATTAGTCATCCAATGCTAAACTGCCACAAATAAGGTCATCTGCATAAGTCTTAAAGGTACAGCAGCAAAAATAGCCTGTGTAATTTTAAAGGTCATGCAAAGGCTGGAAAATGGAAAAAAAAAAAAAAAAAAAATCAACCTTTTTTGTGAAAAAGTAAAATACTTTACTAACATTATAAGTGGATTGCAAGAGAAAAATAATAAAATAAAATAAAATAAAATATAATAAAATAAAAGCTGCTCTTAAGACTTACAACTGATTTTAAAATTGAATTTGCGCACAAAATATCTGGATCCTGGTTGTGACTGTAATGTACAATCTGTGCAAATACAAAAACTCCTTGGTGACTAACTCCATTTTGAATTTCATGAGCTGCTGGTGTTGAACAGGGAGAATGAGAGCCTCTGTGATAAAAATGGATTTACATGGACACGCCAATCCTTACAAAGTTACAGCTTGTACAATTTCTCCCCGACAACCGCGAGTCTTGGGAACTCACCAGCTTATGGAAGCTCATACATGCTCAGTCTGAGATTAACTGTCTTTCATATTGTGTGAAGGCTTTACATTGCCTGACATGCTCATTTTTGCCTAAACTACAGCAGAAAGAAATCTAAACTGCAATTAGGTTTATTATTCCATTCTAAAACTAAAGACAATATTATACGTTTTTTGAAAAATTAACTCAAATAAATGAAAAAAAGCAATAGTTAAAAAACTAACTACAATAAAATAATTCACAAATATTATCATTTTCATAAATTCAGCTCATCGCAATACACTAAAAATGAAACTAAAGTTAGGGATGCATTGAAATTTCAGTTGCTAAACTTTTTTTAATTCAATTTCATTTAGTTATTTACATTTACACTTAGTTATTTAGCAGACGCTTTTATCCAAAGCAACTTACAAATGAGGACGATAGAAGCAATCAAAACCAACAAAAGAGCAACAACATGAAAGTGCTATGACAAGTCTCGGTTAGCCTAACGCAGTACACATAGCAAGGGGTTTTTTTTCCCCTTTTTTTTTTTTTTTAAATATAGAAAACAAGTAGATAGAATAGAAAAAACAAAGCTAGTGTTAGAGTATAAATATCCAATTGATAGAGGGTCAAATGTGTGTTTTTAATAAAAAGATGATAGATAGATAAAATAGAATTAGAATAGAGAGTGTTAGAGTTAGAGGGTCAAATAAAGATGGAAGAGATGTGTTTTTAGCCATTTCTTGAAGATGGCTAAGGATTCAGCTGCTCGGATTGAGTTGGGCAGGTCATTCCACCAGGAGGGAACATTTAATGAAAAAGTCCATGAAAGTGATTTTGTGCCTCTTTGGGATGGATCAATTTCACACTGCAAATTCAGTTTACCTTTGGATTTTTCTCCATTGCATTTGAATTTGGGTTTGTTTAAAATCAACATCATAATATTAAACTGTCTACTGAGCTTATGTTTTGAAAAATGGTATCATCTAATGGAAGTTAATGTCATTTCTTAACTTTTCAAATATTATAACATTAAAAGAATTTATATTATATATCATATATAACTTGATATCATATTATATATATAATATTATAAAATTAAAAGAAGTCAGAATTATTCCAAACAATGGGTTTCAGCTGTGAACTAAAATTTATTTCAGTAAATCTTAACTAATATAAATAAAAATATGTACATTAAATAAAAACTAAACTGAAATGGCCAAACCTATTGCTGACATAAAAGAAAGATTAAATATAAAGTAAATTTGATTAAATCTAAATAGTATTTAAATAAAATGAAAGAAAATGCAAAACAGCAATAACCTGAAGTGCAAAGATAAATTTATAAATAAAGGAAAGGCAACACATCCATGTATGTCCAAACACATTAAATCTCAGTGGTAAACGATTCTAATCATACAAGCAGGAAACTGTCCATTTCTGCAGGTGCCCACATGAATCAATCAATAAAACGGTGGCATTTAAATAATTATCATGTCCTTGAGAATCTCAGCCTCGGCATTGAGAGTGCTCATATCGATTATGCAGAACGTTATATTGAGAGACAGGGTTGCGAAGCGTGTTCAGGGCCATGTACGAGCCGGTTCTCTGGGGAGGTACATGATCCGGACGTGGGAGAATTGAACCCGGTGAAATCCTTTAGCTCTCTCCTGCTCAGCATTTCTAATGAATGTAACCTGAGGATTCTCGAGAGTTTCTCGGGCCGGGGGAATTATCTCTATCACTGCTGACATAGAAGAAAACTGCACTGGCTTTTAATGGTGACTCGAGCATTATCTTCAATTATAAAACGTCAATCATATCCAGAGCCTATACTGCTGGTCAGTACAAGCTTACATAAGCAGCCTTTAAATATATTTGGTGGTTTATTCCTGTTAAATCAGGAACAACAAGCTGAAGTTAAAGAGAAGGTGAACTTCAAACATGTTTTTTTCACTTCCCTACTTCTTTTCAGGAAGTCTCTGAGCTTTAAACTCAAAATTGTAGCTTGTTATGCTGTATTCAAATGTCAGAAAGGGATCTCACACCCCAGGGCATTGTGTCTAATGGTTATTTTTCCTGTCTGAGAAAGTTTACTGTACCAAACTTTAACTGGAATCACCTGATGTATTTGTCTGTGTATCCTTCCCTGCCTGTCATTTCAGTTTCTTCCCATGTAAAATAAGAAACTGGTCTGTACGGGAAAGACTGGCCTTGCAGGTATGTCCTAAAAAGACAGTCTCCCAAGCTGTATCCATCAGTCCCAATTAAGATTTGCAGCTTCCTGGTAGATGGTAGCAGTGCTAGAGCATGTGGGCAGGAAGTGGGTTGAGAACAGATAAATCAAATAGAATTGAAATCGTGATATGGCTATGTGCGATTATTAAACTACAAAAGGCTGAGATTAAATACTGTATATTATAGCAAGTGCAGCAAACTTTACAATAAGTTGAGACACTACATTCTGTCTGTATTATACAATGGGGGGGGTGGAGCGTTCTTAGGGCCCTATTATTGTAAAAATGTTATACTGAAAAGTTAAATTGTTAATATTTCTTTCAGTGAAATATTAAATTATTAGATTTTTAGTAATTTAGTTCATTAAACATTTTTTATTATTATTAAAACTTAATTAAACTATTAAAACGGAATCTAGAAAAATTAAAAAAGAAAAATTTTGGGGAAATTTCAGATTTCAGATTAAATTGTTCATTGTAAAATTGTATATTTTTCATGATTTCAATTATTAGACATGCTTTTTAATACTAAAATTAAAACAGAATTCAGAAAAATTAAAGCAGAAAAAACAAATCAGAGCTTGGGAAAATGAAAGACAGCCTGTGGCAAAATGTTTAACAGTGCTGCTTTAGATTCTTTTTAATTAAACTGAAATAGAAGCAAATAAAAAATAAAATAAAATTGAGTGAAGAATAAATGCCACAGGAAAATTAAGATATCAGGACAGAAAATATATATTACTCTATATACAACAGAAACAACAAACGTAAGAAAAATACTTTATTTTCAATATGCTGGCTAAAAATCCACTTTCAAGTTCAATTTCAATGTTAATACAACAACAATTGGGTTCTTTTTCAATTTGTTCATTTTTTAGTTGGCTGAAATAAGTCTAAATTTGGTTCTTGCAGAGAGAAGTGCACACCCCCCTAAAGAGACTATTTCCTGTAGTAACTCATGGTCAAAACATGACTTAATTTTGAAGAAAAAAAGTCACAAATTATTACTTTTTATGTCTTTTGTCTTTAACGTTGATATCTTAGCAGCAGCAATATTGCAATGTCAAAATAATCACAGGATTTGTTTAGTCCTACTGGATACAGTGAGACGGAAATGTGAGTGGGCCAGTGGAAACAGCGTTCACCGGCTTTGAACAGCTTTTGACCTCCTTCAGTACAGGTCCACTGCACATGTCACCATCTCCACTCAACATAAACCAATGTAAACCACCAACTCTCTCACTAAAAGCCTTTACAAACTCATCCGATCAATTGTTCCTCCGTGCAGAAAATCATTTGAGAATCTCATCGTTCTGCTTTTGCTGCCAAAGACTTTTCAAGGAGCTTCAACGTTTAGCCACTTCAGTGGGCAGAGTAGAGGAGGACAGGTGATGATACAGCGGATATCACATCTCGAGAAGACATATCCAGAGCAGCTATTACACACTCATGAAACGGGCTGTCAGAAGGTAATATAGAACCTTTTTTAAACCTCAGCATTTTTCTTGTGCAATACACTTGGAATACAATTGGAACAATTCCACATCCTATATATGTGCACGTACAGTCGGCAGTTTACTACAGCTAGACGGAAACAAGCAGGATCTCTTTTATCTCCTGAACAGATTTTTGTGAGTTCAACAAGGCATGAATTCAACAAGGTGCTGGAAACATTTCTTGGAGGATTTCATGGAGTTATTGTCAATTTTTTGGCCACACATGTCTGCTTCCACTTCGCTTCATCTCGATGTTTCGCTGTTGGAAAGAGACAGAGGGAGTGTGCAGCCCTTTGAGTCTAAACTATAGAGGCGTTTCAAAGAAACAGCCTGAGATGATGCTTAAGCACAGGAGACATTTTTCACATTTTCCAAGTCTACTTGCCTTTAGGTGTAAGAATAATATGTATGCATCTACAATACCATTCATATAATTTACAACTGAAAAAAGATTAGATCTTAATCTTTAATTTAATACAAGAAGTCAAAATGTTACTTTGCCCCTTATGGATAAATAAAAATAATAATGATATTATCTAAATGTATGATAAATAAGAGTACACCTCAAATGAATAATATTATTGCTTTAATATTTACTAATATCATTGAGCATCCTGTCAAATCTGCCCATGTGACAAGCAGGATTTAACAAGTAGAAACAAAGAAATAATATTGTAAATGAGCTTAATTATTTGTACCAAAATATTAAAATATATATTGACCAAATGGCGGCTGAAAAATTTGATAATAACAAAATAGTCTGTCATCCAGGTTAACCTTTAACCAGCAAACTACAGACAAAATAAGTAAAATGCAGCTATATTTAAAGCTTTTATTAGAAAACTTCTGACAGCAGAACAAGAAAAAGAATGGATACCCAAAAAAAAAATAAAAAAGTCTCTTTCATGCAAAAAAAAAAATAAAAAATTTAAAAATTAATTAATCATGATTTTCCCCCCTTGGATTCCTTGTTGGAATTATTTGATACAATCTTTTAATAAAAAGCTCTTTTCAACTTACGGTCAGGAATATTTATAGTTTGCCCATTTGTACACGCCATATCTCATCAAGCTAATTCTTTTATTTAATAAAAATCATAACAGCAATAACTTTTAAAGTTTAAAATATGCATCTTTGTGCTACAGCATCAATACCCAGCCATAGTTGATAATTTCTCAAGAAGTTATCTTCCAATAAGAGAGGGAAGATTACTGGGTTATTACAGTTAACTTAAAAAAAAAAAAAAAAAAAAAGTTACTTTAAATTAAATAAACTTTAACTGAATCTTTAAAAAATAAAAACTAGTTGCCAAGCATTTCTGATTTTCATTTAGTTTAACTTGATGCAATAAAATATCTAAAGCTAAAGCTAAAGCTTAAAATATATATATATATATATATAAAATTATAAAATATTATTAAAAGAAAATATTTATAAAAACTATAACATTATCTAAGTCATACTAAAATAACACATGCTGAATAAGGGGTTTAGGGCCTTCCGCTTTACTGTGAGAGAAGGGTGTTTTACAGTAGCCCTTGGTCTCCCCTACATGCCATGATATCCAACTACATGTGTTCATAACGACCATAGAGGATCCAGCAGAACCCACGATGGTATTTTCTACTTAGCCCTTCTCCTACAACGTTACTTGATAGTTAGCACACATTTATTGCCTATCCGTGTCAACTCACAGAGCACTAATTTAAAGGACAGCCATCATGGAGCTGGCTAGAGTTCAGTGTCTCGCTAAAGGGCATAACTGTGATTGGAGAAGAGGATCCTCAGTTACTCTCCAGTCTCTGGGTCATTCCTGCTTAGGATCAAACCTACAGCCACTGACTTCAATTACACAGTTGAGCTCCACCACACGGAGACAGCTGGTAACCTCTCAAAGTCGTGGACTAAATGGCCAAACTAGTCATACAAGAAATAGCAAAGGAGGGTTCAGACTTCATCTTTTTAACATCGTTTTTACCAAAATATAAATTAGTACAATTAGGATACCGCAGAAATAGTATCATAACTCCACACGTCCAAAATACACATCTGCCTTTCAGAAGTCAGAAGTAATCAGACATCAGCTCTGACAATACAATATTTTTCGACAGAAATCTAAGCATATAAACAAAACCTCACCACAATTGTCCCGTTGAAACTCTTGGGGTGCTGTAATGTATTCCATGAATCCATTTCAGGAGATTTGGTTTATTTTCCAAGATAAATGCCCATGGATGCTATTCGTTGTTTTACTTAATAGAGATTGCTGTCTTTAGGGTCACTTTCCAACGTGTCTTATTTTCTGTGTGTTTGATTCGTCTAATGACTCGAATCTTTAGAGAGATTCATCGAGTGACGTTCTGAATCGTTATTGGTGAGTCGGAGTTTCTTCGATTCTAATGAGCGAGTCATTGAAACCGATTCGTTAATAAACAGCCGTTCAGAGCTGAAACAGAGTGGGGGGGGCTATGACGTCAGAACCCGGAAGAGTAATTCGCCGCGGGTTCCTTCGAGATTTTCCTAGGGCGTTTTTTATTTTACGAGTAAAATAAAGCCTGTGGTAAACATAACTTGACGATACTTTTACGTTTTGTTCTACAACGTAAATTACACACAACTATACGCAAAACTAAAAATATGAAGCAGTTATGTTCATTTTTGAAAACGTATGTTTTTAATAAGTAGCTAGATAAGAACGTTTGGGCTGTGAGTGTGTGCAGTTAAACGTAAAAGTATCGTCAAGTTATGTTTACTACAGGCTTTATTTTACTCATAAATTGAAAAACCCCATTATAAAACCCCATAGGAAAATCTCGAAGGAACCAAAGACTATAGAAATACAAAGACGGTTCACTCCTGTACTTATATGAATGGGAGAAACTGCAACGTGCAATGTGGCGGGATAGTCCCGCCTTCTAAATGAAAGAGCCAATCGCTGATTGGTAAATTCATTGCGTCACTGCAGCGGCCGTTAGAAGCTCCAGTTCCCATAGAAACCTGAGGCTAGAGCAGCCGATGCGCATGCGCACATTGCGCAGTCATAAGCGCGTTGGAACAACGCATGCGCATTGGCTGTTCTAGCCTGAAAAATTTGCTTTTTAAACGCTATTTGAGCATAAGAAACAACATTTATGGGGCAGTTCATTTCATATTTTATTGCTGATTTGAAATATGTAATTTAATCGCGAGTTCAGCAGCATTTTTTGAGATCTCAGGATTCCCCCATTCATTTAGATAGGACTTGGTCTTGTTTAAGCTGCCCGGAGGCGTTGAACGGATTTCCCTTAAAAGGGACTTTGAAGGAACCCGCGGCGAATTACTCTTCTGGGTTCTGACGTCATAGTTCCCCCACTCTATTAATCCTTCATCTTTCATAAAAATTGCGTTTCTATAAACTTATTAAGAGACTCCAGAAAAAGTGTTCAAGTAAGCTTTTTTACCTCACAAATTACAACAAGCAGATATAATTTCCCCTCTATTCCTTTATCATCCAACTGCTTGACATAATTTATCAACAAAGACGAAAAATCACGTGTACTAACGAAACTTAATTCTACATGGTTATTTTAAGGCATTCGTAATTCTGCCTCCTTTGAAGATTTGCTCACATGAGGAACTGAATGAACGAACCATGCCTGATTTGTTCAGCTCAGTCATGAATATGATTCATTTATTTAGTTCGATTATAACAGTTATCCGATCCGAGTCTCTTTAGCACCGACTCGTTCATTGAAGGGGGCGTGGTCTTCAGTAAGTAGAACCAATAAAAAGCTGTTTCACAGCCCGCACTCGAATTTTATTGGTCATTACTCAGTCTTTAACGCGGGAAAGAGTTTCGGGAAAGAGTCAGTTAGTTCATGGGATTGAACCAGAATGATTCTTTTACAGATGCAAATATCCATCACGAGTGAATTTGAAATAGCATACTACCATAATACTCATACTATTTACTCATCTTTCTTTATATTTCACCCATATTCAAACCATTGATGCAGTTGCCAACAGAATCAATTCGTCAACCACCTCTGGGCAAGTCACATGATCAGGTCAAGTGGTGGATCCCTTATAAACTTAGATTAGATTAGAAATTACATAAAATGTTTGTTTTATTAAGAGAATTGTAATCCCATGAAGATGTTTACATATTTCTATATATGTAAAATAATTTATATGGTCATCCTACAGTGTAATTGCTCAGTTTGCACCGCCTTTATTATTATGCCTAAAAGGAGATAATTTACAGTTTTACATATGGGATTGAATATACAACAACTCTACTGATAACAACAGAACTTGTGACCTTAGGTGGTTTTGGGAAATGCCCCCCCCCCCCGGTTTTATAAACTTGTACATTCAGAAATTGTAATGTGCATTTATATTTACATATATACATTGTTACCAGGAGTGGAGTTTGAACCCACAAGGACACTTGTCCATTGGATCTTAAATCCAACAGTTTAACCATTCAGTCATTCTGGTTGTTATTGTCAGGTTATAGTTGTAGAAAATGTTAATATGTCTAATCTGCTTTCAAGCATCTGTTTACATTACACTTCTTGCATTAATTCATGCCAGAGGTGATTTACTACCAGGAGTTGGGTTTGAACCTACAAGGACATTTGTCCATTGGAACTTAAGTCCACCACTCGGCCATCCTTAAAGGAATAGTGTGCTTTTACTGTAACAGACCCTCAAATTTGCATCTACCCCTCATATGCTATAATTTTAAATGCTTAATTTGTCCTTTAAACATCAAATAATAATCATTTTATTAACAGGAGTGGGGTTTGAACCCACAAGGACATTTGTCCATTGGATCTTAAATCCAACACCTTAACCACTTGGCCATCCTAGTTGAGCTGAGGTGTGTTTACTGTAACAGACCCTCAACTTTGCACCTGCCCCTCACATGCTACAATTTTAAATGCTCAGTTTGTGCTTAAATATCAAATGACAATGATCATTTTGTTACCAGGAACCCATGAGGACATGCGTCCATTGGATCTTAAGTCCAACGCCTTAACCACTCGACCACCCTGGTTAGGACAACAACCTTTTACTGTAGCAAATTCTTAATTTGTGCTTAAACTTCAAAAGAAAGTCTCCATTTAATTTCCAGGAGTGGGGTTTGAACTCACAAGGACATTTGCTCATTGGATCTTAAGTCTAACACCTTAACCACTCGGCCATTCTAGCTGCTTTCAAAAACACGTACAGTCAGAAATGTATTTTTAGAGATATAAATTGCTATTTTGCTTCCAAGAGTGGGGTTTGAATCCACAAGGACAACTTAACATCAGTACCTTTTAGAAATATAGCTTTTTGCTTCACTATTTATTGATCCATTCAGATTGATCCATTCAGATGTAGGATTCAACCTGTTTGATTAGGGTACTGGTTAGTAGTTGTTTGTGAAGTAAGCCACAGTCTATGAAGGCTACCTGTTATGACAGTTTTATTCTGTCTTCCTGTTAGAAGATTAACACAGCGGTTTTTAAAAGTAGCACTCTGAATTTCAGCAAATATTAGCGTTTCTCCTAAGATCCATTAACTGTTCTTTCATTCGTGAAAAACAACCTTCATTTGGCTAATTAAGCTGATGATTAAAGTTGGATCAAAGCTAGATGGAGGCCTCACATAACCACAACCTTGACCAGCTGTGAATAAAAGCACAGTGACTTTATGTCAAACCATTATGACAGTTATTAGTTTGATAACAAGCTAATGAACTCTGCTACTCTGATATTTATTAGATGATTTATGTGATTAAAAGTCACGTTCACATGTCTATGTGGCTGTGGGACTGTTAGGTACGAAATTCACACCTCTAACTTCTAAAAATAATAATAATTTTGTCTGCATATTCAAGGTAACATGACCATACAATATCATAAAAACAATCTGAAGTAAATTCAATTTAAAACATTATTGGACAAACTTACATATTTGCACAAAATTGAGTATTATTTTAAAAGCAATGGCACTAGTTTTCATATTAAAGAAGTTTATTTCACATGCAGATCACTTTTCTCATTTACACCACACAAGAATATTTTGGACGGCCTAAAATAAATTAGGAGAAAAATGTCCTGTCATTTTGTACATACTCAGATAGCAGCTGTACGGTTTTGACTGGGAGGGATTAGATTTGATTCCTGTGAATTAAACTGTCCATCAGTCAATTACATGATACTGGCTGTTTGTTGACCTTCTTATCTTACCGCATTAGTGCTTCTGAAGGGCAGTAATTGGAACAGGCTGGACAAAGAGCGATCGTATCCCCTCCATCTCACAGTATCTCCTAAAGTTCATGATGCATATTTCATTGGCACAGGTTCCAGGTCCAGAACATGGTCCTTGTGCACAAAGGGCCTTGGTGTTCAGCATACTTCGTCTCAGGCTGTGCGACCTTCGGGTCACTTGCCAATCCATAATGCATCCTTGACAGACTTCATACAGCTTTATTGCTGAAAAACAATCTTGACACAAGCCTTCAGGTGAATTTTAGCCATTACTAAAACATCTTTAACTCTCAGAATACAATCTAAAAATAAATAAAATAAATAAACATTAAAAATAGAAAACATTTTCATTTTTTTTTTAATGTGCAAACTGTTATATAATCATAATAATGAAATAATACATTTTAAAACCTTAAAAATGTAATTATAATTGTTTATTAAAATAATCAAAATAAAACAATTATTTTATTTTTATCATTCACTAAATTATCCTTACATACAAGGCAGAAGCAAACAAGAAAAATTAAGCAAATTCATCCAAAAACAATGTTGACAAATTGACATCCTCTGTGGACTCACTAAATTTGAGCAGGCAGGACAGTGTGGGCGACATTAAATCAGTGTTTGCCCTTCAAATCAACAGTGACGTGCATATATACGCTCCAGGAGTGGAACGTCCTGGACTCAAGTTTCTTTCATGCATCAGACTGCATTCTGCTAGGTCTTTTTAAGGATGTATGATTTTCATTGTTTCTTCTACACAGCAATGCAATTAAACATAGACTATTGTGTATCTTTATTTTTCTCTCACGTCTCCACTAGAGTTTCAGAAGAGATTTCAATATATCAATCTAAAATATTTCTCATGTCAAATTCTTCTTAACTACACTCTTAAAAATAAAGTTTTTTGTTTGTTTGTTTGTTTTTCACAGCAATGCCTGAAAGAACCTTTCAGTGAACAGTTAAAGAACCATTTTTTTCTTAGTGTGAAGAACATTTTAATAATCTGATTTAATAATTTTTTCACGATAAAAAAAAAAAAAAAAAAAAACTCTTTTGTACAGTGGAATGGTTCTGCACTCTTTAAAATGAAGTTCTTTATTGGCATTGATGAAGAACCTTTAACATTCATGGAACATTTCCCCTCTTTCTCCTCTGTTATTTGCCCTGTCCTTGGAAGCCTTAGCTCAAGCGGTCCGACAGTCTGAAACTATTTCTCCCATAATTATACAGAATACTCATTATCATATTTCTTTGTTTGCTGATGATATCTTATTGTTTTTGGAGAAGCCGTCACATTCTATTCCTCATTTGTTGAATTTATTTGACCATTTTGGATCTCTCTCTGGTTTTAAAATTAATTGGAGTAAGTCATGTCTACTTCCCCTCAATTCTAAAATTGATTCCATGTCCCTTTCTATATCTATTCCATTGGTTCAAAACTTTTAAGTACTTGCGGATAGATGTTTTTCCTTCCCTGCAGGAAATCCTCTCAAAAAACTATAATAATATTCTAGCCAAAGTATCCTCAGATTTGGAAAATTGGTCTCGTCTTCCTACTTCTTTTCAGGCTCGTATATCGGTGATTAAAATGAATGTTCTCCCACGTATTAATTTATTTTCTTCCATGATTCCTCTCGCTCCACCGGTTGGTTACTGGAACAAACTTGATGCATGTGTCTCACGGTATATATGGGATGGGAAACGTCCTCGTATTAAACTAACTACCTTACAACGATGTAGATTACATGGAGGTCTTTCTTTCTCCAATTTTAGACTGTATGCTCAAGCCTTTTCCCTCCGCCCTTTATCAGTTTGGTTTGATCCTGACGCTTCTGTGTCTTGGGAGAGCAATTGAGGAATCTATTGTTTATCCGTATAAATTGAAGCATCTTGTTTTTTCGGGGGTTCTGCTTAGGCAGTGTAAATCTCAGTTTGGTCTCATTGTAACCCACATGGAGGGATGTTGAAAGACGTTCACAAATAGTTACAATATGGCATAGGCATTCACCTATTTTCCACAATAATAATCTTTTGTCAGGCAGTACTCCATTTCATTGTCCACAATGGACTCATACTAAAGTAAACACTCTGGGAGATATCTATGATGATAGTGGTTTAAAATCCTTCCAGAATCTCAAGACTCAATATAATCTGCCAGGCACCTCCTTTTTTATGTGTTTGCGCATTAGATAATCCTAATCCTTCCTTCTGAGGAATCTCCCTCCTCTGCTTCAGTCATCTATCTCTTTCTTCTTGAGCATTCATACAAACCTTTATCTATTACAACTGTTTGGGCTAAGGATCTTAATGAGGATGTGTATGTTTTATTTTCAGATCAGGTATGGGGTATGTTTAAATTGTCTTCTTAAAACCCTAATCACCAAATGATTCATTGGAAATTGCTGCATAGGGTTTACTTTTACTTGATGAAACGTTTTTATAAACGTTTTGAATCTGTCGTCTTCTCCTAAGTGTAGTCTCTGTTCGCAAGGGTCTTTAGGCACGTTTTTGCATTTTTTTGGGGAGTGCCCCTCTCTCTCACCTTTTTGGACTCAGCTCTCACAAGACCTATCATATTTGTTGGGTACTGAGATATGTTTGACTCCGTGCCATTTTTTCATGAATGACTTTTGGGACTTCACCTTGTCCGTCCAACAAAAATGTTTACTGTTAGCTGCTCTCACAACAGCGAAAAAATTGCTGGTCAACTACTGGAATCCTCCTCACACAATGGACAGACGAACCTGGACTGTGTATTTGTTGGACATCATCTCGATGGAACTCTCAACTTCTCGTATACATGGATCTAATGTGAAAACTGTAAATTTATGGTGTTCAGCTTTTAATGTTGTCATCTTTTCTAAAATCTTTGTAAAAAATATTTTATTTATTTATCTATTAATATTAATTTATTTATTTTTTATTATTACTATTTATTTTATTTATTTACTTATTCATTTTATTTTTATTTATTTATTTATTTAAGTCTACCAGGGGCGAGATGGGTTGGGGTGGGTTCTAAATTTGCACAGTTGCTTTTTGTTTTATACTACTGTTCCCAGAACAAAATTTAATAAAGAGTTGTTAACAAAAAACATCCACGGAACATTTCCATTCCACAAAAGGTTCTTTATAGTGGAAAAGGGTTCATTACATAAATTTAAAGATAGATTTAAAATGTTCTGCACTTCTGAACTGTTAACTGAAAGGTTCTTCAGGAAACCCAAAATAGTTCTTCTATGGCATCTTTTGCCCAAACCTCCTTTTAGAATCGTTGTTTTCAGAATGTCTGGATGTTTGAGGTTCTCCGTGGAACCATAGATGCCAATAAATAATATTCATTTCAAAGATCTATACTCTTACTGTCAAAACAGTCTCAATTCTTTTTATTTAGATCTGCAGCAAAACCAATTCTTCAAAGAAATATAACTGTGAACTCCAGAATGAGATCAAGCTCTCAAGAGGAGTGACAACAGTGCGTATATGTGTCATATGAATCCTCAAATGCCTTCCTGACCTGTGGTCAAACCTGGAAGCAAGCAAACCATCCATGTGTCAATGACTCAGTGAAGAGATGAACAGCTCTTGTTCCTCAGAGGACACTGAGAGCCAGTCAAACCCATGATCTTTACAGCTCTCTGAGTCCATGACAAGACAGAGTGAGGAAACACGAAGCGACGTGGAGACATCTGTCTTGACAAACACAAAGACATGAACGAATGCACGCAGACCAATACGTGCATGCACAGACCCACACTGGCCACAGATGGCTTCTATCATACCAGATGTGGGAGGTTGCCAAGACAGATGGACAGCAATTTGCAGTGAAGAGCATATTGGGACACTGAGGAGCCAGTCTTTTCTCATTTTTTTAAAAGTGGGATAAGGGATTGTCTGCATATGGACATCTCAGTCTGACGTGCTGTCTTTCCACCATCAGGTTGACTGATCTCAGGGGCATTGCTCCATCTCGTAGCCAAATATCAAGTGCTGTTTGCCGGAGCTGCTCTCCTCGACGTCTCCACACAAGGAAACATAATTGATTCAGGCTCTTTTGTGACAGCAATTTTCCTCTGGTTGTTCAGTTCATGAAAATTAAAGGCAGACTTTAATTTGGGTGCCTTTACACCATCGTGTCCTCATCTGCCGAAGAGGAAAGCTTGATAAAACGCTTTGATTAAGCAGCCGACAAGCTGTCATTGGCTGACATCTGACATCTGCTATATGGATTACAACACACTATTGTTTTTGCAGCCTGGATGAGAAAATTAGAATATTTTAATATCAACTTAAACTTGTTGGATGTTAGACATTATCAGAAGCTATATAGCAGTCAAGATTATCTAAATTAAATTTATTAATGTTTTTCTAGTAGAGCCATGCTACATCTTAGACGTACCATTGATTTATAATAAATATTACATATAATAATAATAAACAATTCTAATTATAACAATATCTGTAATTATAAATTACAAATTTTTATTATAATTACATTTTGTAACAAAAAGATGTACCATGTATAAAGTTACATTTTTGTTACAAAAAACTAATTTAATAATATTTAATCATTTAATATATAATGAACATAATAATAATTGTTGTTATTATTATTAAGAAGAAGAAGAAGTAGAAGAAAAAGAAAATTGGGTAACACTTTAGAAAAGGGACCAATTAGCATGCATTAACATATTGGCTGTTTATTAGTACTTATGAAACACAAATTCTGCATGACCATATTGTATATCCCTAATCCTAAATTAACAACTACCTTACTAACTATTAATAAGCAGTAAATTAGTAGTTTATTGTGTTTATTACTAGTCACACTTAATGGTTTTTTAACAGCGATAATTGGACCTTAAAATAAAGTGTGACCATAAATTGTTTGATTATTTAAAATTATGCAGAATATTTATATATATACACACACATACAGTATGTGTGTGTGTGTGTGTGTGTGTATAATTACATTTTGTTACATAGTTATTTAATTATTATTATTATTATTATTATTAAGAATTAGAATTATGCAGTTTTATATCTAAGGGATAATCAACAGTTAGCCATGCATTAAAGGATTTTAATGCACTTCGCGGAGGCTTCGCGTCGGGCGGTTCTTTGCCTCCAGGTCGTACATTAAAATCCTTTAATGCACGGCTAGCCGTTGATTATGCCGCTTATTCCATGGTCATTTACCAAGTAATAGACAAGTTAAAACTTGTCTTGCTCTTTGCAGCGCAATATTTGACCGAATGGGTAAAAATTACGGTTATTTTCGTCAGTTACGGCTCGTTAGCGCTAGCATTCTGCCAGCTTCAAATCTGACAGAGATGAAATAGTGCGGTAAGACCACATTTATTTGAATGAATTATAGCATGTATTTCAATTAATTATCGATCGATCGAGAGAGAGAGAGAGAGAGAGAGAGAGAGAGAGAGAGAGAGGACAGTTGTGTGTACCTGCTTGCTGCGTCTGCGCGTCTCTCTCGACAGAAAAAATTACTTCAAAAACAGCGATTTTATCACCCCGTTGCTGGGGAATATAATGTAGCGATCTAGTATCTATCTTTTATTTTAGTAATAAAAATCGCAGTCTGTGTGCATCAATTAAAGCAGCGCATTAATATGGAACGGTGATTAAACTGACTTGGAACTACCTGTGCATTAAACGACTATACTACATACCTGCCAGCCAATCAGAATCCAGTATTCAGACAAACCATGGAATATATATATATATATATATATATATATATATATATATATATATATATATATATATATATTCTTATGTGTTATATTTTATAATATTACTATTTTTTATTACTATTATCATTATTATTACAATTGTGGTTCCATTTTGTTAAATAAAATTATTATTACTAAGAAAAAAATGATATTTTTTTTTACTATTTAAAATTATGCAGAATTTTATGTATGTGTGTGTATATATACATACAAATACATACACACACACACACATATATATATATATATATATATATATATATATATATACATATACATAAAATTTTATATATATATATATATATATATATAAAATTTTATCTTTCTTTTTTCTTCTAGACTCCTTAAAACACTTTCACTTGACATGTTTGGGATTGTGTTGTCATATATGTGTATATATGTATGTATGTATATATATATATATATATATATATATATATATATATATATATATATATTAGGGCTGTGAATCTTTGGGTAGACAGCGAATCGATTTGATTCACGATTCATAGGTTTTCGATTCGATTCAAGAATGATTTTTGCAAATTCAGAACGATTCAATTCGATTCAATTCGATTCACAATTAAATTCGATTCGATTAGATTAACGATTCGACTCTGCATTCTTTCAGTGCATTCACAGGATTATGTAAATGCTTCCCCTAAATTCTTTAAATGCTTAGTCAGAGGGCAAATTACACAACAGCCTTTATGGTTAGAGAACCATAAGTTAGAGAAAAAAAAACACTTTTGTCCATTGTTAGATGCTAGTTTAATGATGCTATGGCGTGACATGGCATATGTAGAAATTTATGTAATCCAAGATTTAAAAAAAAAGAGCTTTAAAAGTATTATGTATAGCTAACATTTTGTCACACCAGGTGTGTAGCCATCATTTCAGAAGTGACAAAAATGTCAAATACAATAATTTTACAATTAATTTTATAATTACAATTAATTTTATAATTTTATGTATGTATTATTTTTTTTTTTTTTAATTATTTATTTACAAGAAATTCTTTTCTTATCTCTTACTTTGAATTTGCTATAAGAATTCAAATACACTGCTGGAAAATAATAAATCATTTGTAATCTATAATTTTTTTCCTAATGGCAATTTCATGATTGTTTTATATACTACAAACAATTATTTCAATTTTCTGCACAGAATAAGGTAGAAAACTTTACTGTTTCTGTACTGTAGTAAATGATATGTCAATTAGCACTGCATCATTCATGAATTTTATTTATTTATTGTGTTTATTGTCTTAATGTTTCACCAGTTCCTTTTATTCTGCAGCTGCCTTTGTCCATATTAGGCATTTCCTGGCACGTCTTAAGTTCTACAAGCGCCAGATCACATATTTCAGTGCAAAAATTTCTTTATCTCATTTTCATAAAATAAAATGCTATGGTATTTAACTTTTCCTCTCCATCGGTGAATGATGATTCTGAAAGAAAAAGCGCCCGATGTCTGTTTCATAGCAACTAATGCTACTTGTGCATCTGATTAACAGATAAACCTCGCGCTCTTATTTCAAGGTTGTTGTTAATGCTGTGGTTATTTTAACAGTTTTCTTCAGTTCAATGACATTGTGAAAACACATTAATCATTCAACAGAACTGTGCGTATGCTTTAGACACTTACATTTTTGCTCCGTCCATGCAGTAAATGCGCAGCTTTCGACTGCTCAGGTAATGTCGACGTTATGACCGAGAGCCATTGAAAAACTACAGAAAACTAAAACTACTTCACTTTAGCAGTACTGGCCACGAGTACTAAGGAGAGATCACACATCAGCTGCTCAAAAAAAGTATCCGTGAGACGAACGGGGCGCGAGCGCAATCCTGTGACAGGCGCTAAATATAGTGGAGCATGTGAAGGAGAGATGTGAGGCACGAACACTGTTCAAGGTCTCCATTAATTCGTGCTTGTAGTAATTTAATGTGTATATATTTTGAAAGCATGGAATCGCTATAGAAATCGCGATTCATTCGATTCTTAGCATTTTAAATCGATTACTGTCCGAAATCGTCGATTCACGATTCAAAAATCCACGTTTCAAGATCGATGCATCGATCATTTCATATGCATCGTCAGGGTTTGTAATCGATGCATCGAGAAAACGAGTGAATCGTTACACCCTTAATATATATTATATATATATATATATATATATATATATATATCTATATATATACACACACACACACACACACATATATATAAAAACTAAAAGCATAGCTAAATCATTTATTTTCCCAATCTCCTAAAAAGCACAAGTTATAGAAATGATGAAAAACCTCCTGAGAAATCACACTATTGCTATTATTGAGCACATACATATTGTTTTACTCTATTCCCGTAACAGCTGAATGCCATAATTGACTATGTTTTGTCTACTCTGTATTAATTGGGTCAGACCCCATAAGGGTTTGTTTTTGAATTTGTGCACAGGACATTTGGTACTCTTATCTTTCAAAGGCGATTTCTTTTATTGATTTTCATCATTATTGAAAGGGGTTGAACTTATCAGCTGAGACCTTCCCTTTCATTTTAATAACATTGTCTGACATAAATAAAATAATCGGTGACAGTCTAGTCTGACAGACATGGCCATGACTGAAAATGAAAACAAATATGGATGTATTGAGTGACACATATGGATTGGTCCTTCGTGTACGTGGAAATAAAAACAAGATTGACACGTCACTGTCAATGAGTGTCAGGAGGAGGAGACAGGATATAATATATACAGTATCAAGGTTTATGATAGAAATCCTGATGAATTTTTAACCACAGTGTAGCCTGATTCCGTCTTAAAAGTATGCCTTGTTTCCTATCCTTGAAACAAGATTAATTTACTTGAGAAGCAAAACTGCATAGAATATTAAAGGAGAAATTACAATTCTATCATTATTTACTAATGTCTATGATATTTCAAACCTAAAAACTACTCTTTCTGTGGAAAATGACTAGCAAATCTTCAGATAAGTCAATGTCACTTCATGTTGTATGGAAGCTTATTTCCATAATGGGATAAAAATATAAAAAAGGTAATTGCGAGTTTTTATCTCATAATTTGGACCTTTTTTTACAATTCTGAGTTTATATCTCACATTCTGTTTTTTGTTTTCACCACGGAATAAAAAAAAATGTAATTGACTTTTTATTCCACAATTGTTACTTTTTTCTAGCAATTCTGACTTTTTCTTAGTTTACATATCGCAATTCTGTTTTTTTGTTTGTTTTAATCAAATAAAAAAGGTAATTGTGACTTTAACAATTCTTACTTTTCTCGTAATTTCAGGTTTATATCATGCAATTCTGACTTTTTTTTTCAGAATTGCAAAAAAAAAAAAAAAAAGACAGAATTGTGAGATAAAAACTCAGAACTGTGAGAAAAAGAGTTGAAATTACTTTTTTTATTTTTTATACCGTGGCAGAAAACAAGCTTTATTAAAACTGACCATTTGTCTTAAACCTAGTTAGACTCATGAACAAAATAATTACTTTATGTTGGTTCTTTATTATTTGTTTTATTATTAGTTTCACAAAATGTCATACAATTTTGCAGCAGCAATTTCAACAGCATTTCAATTTTTGTGAGTTTTTCCCTATAAGGCACTTTTATAACCATTCAGAAGTTTGGTGCAATTTTATAATGATTTTGAAAAAAGTCTCTCACCGAGGCTGAACTGTTGTCATTAAAATGTTAGTAAAACAGTAATTACAATTTAAAATAACTGATTTCTATTTGTAATATATTTTATGTAACATATTTATTCCTGTGATGGCAAAGCTGAATTTTCAGCATCATTACGTCAGTCTTCAGTGTCACACGATCCTTCAGAAATCATTCTAAATGCTGATTTGCTGCTCAAGAAACATTTCTTATTACAGTCAGTAATGAAAACAGTTGTGCTGCTTACTAGTTTCTTTCAAGATCTTTTAATAAATAGAATGTTCAACAGAACAGCATTTACAAAAGCGGTTCACATGGGCCTGTTGTCTTCAAAGGAGACTCAAAATTATTCAACTGCATCTTCTCTCCTCTCTGCACTACGTGAAGAAGTGCACACAATTACTAAGATTTACTAGTCTCAGCACAGTACCAAATGCTAATCATCATTCTCCTATGGAAGTCTCTCCTATTATTCTGATTGACTTTCCATGCTGAAATGGCAAAATTTCCTGCATCGGCTGCACTAACCTGGAAAGTAGGAAGAGCACAGGGGGGTTTAATCGTCTTCTTCTGAGAACCGCGGGGTCAAAATGAATTGCAGAAAGTTGGTGAGACTGCAGTGGGTAATTATATCAAATGAATCTTTTCACTTGGTTAACAATCAGACACTTGTGGGAGCTGCAGAAGCCGCCCGCCGCTCTCCAAGCATGACTGAAGTAAATAGGTTTCTACACTTTAAAAACTGAAGTAGATTGAAATCTACTTGGTGCATCTGAAAAATATTAGTATGCTCCCGTCAACCCTGAAAGATATCCCCACCAGAAATGCTAGAGCAGAGTTAGTGTTTCTCTCCAGAAGATCTCTCCTGTCATCAGAGTTTGCCGGAAGGCTGGCTGGAGCTTCTGAGCCCAGTCACCGGAGTCAAAGACTGCAGGTCTGGAATACTAAACCAAACGGGAACGGTGACCTTGAATTGGCTGGAATGACACGTTCAGGTCCGCATGAAATCGTGCCCCACCTGGGAGGTTGGGAGGGGGGTGCAGTGCCCCAGTGTCAACAAGCTTGGTCCCCCCTAGTCTCAGCCCACGAAACATTGGCTGAATGTCTGATGCATATCGCACACAAAATTGGAAACACTTCAGGAGTTTCAAAGTCGCCATCTTATTGGTTGAATTCTACAGGATTTCCGGCAGACGTGTGTGTCGCATTCTTTAACGTTCTGCCTGGAAACAAAGATGCTGACGCCAAACCCCCTCATGGAGGAAGAAAGCCGTCGTGTTTACAACTGTAACAATGAGCGCCTATCAGGATCAACTACACGCTGGATTTTCAGAATTATGTGAAATATTTAAAGTTCGCAGCATAGAATCTTTAAAATATGTCCAAGAGTTTTACACACCGGCCTGTTATTGTAGAGACATTTCCATGCCCTTAAACATGACGCGGCACAAAATGAAACGTGATTGGTTGCTTTACCTGTCAGTCATATGGCCTCTTGGGCGGGATTTCATCAAAAATATCTTAATTTGTGTTCTGAAGACGATCAAAGGTCTTATGGGTTTGGAACAATATGAGGGTGAGTAATTAATGACAAAATTTTCTTTTTTGGGTCAATTAACCCTTTAAGCACTCTCAAAAAACTCCCGTTATAATCAATGAAGCTGTCTACACTGTAAAATTAATCTCTTACTTGCATCGTATCTGCAATTTGTTGTTTATGATGAGAGAATTATTTAGTCAGCAAGCATGCGCACTGAAAGAAACTCCGTTGTTTCAGCGATGGCTCATCTGAATGCCTCTGATTGGCCATCGCATTCATAAATTCAACAGAATCGAGTGTGATTGGTTAGAATGCGCAACGCTGTAAAAACTCGTGAAAAGAAATATGAGGCAACATGAGCAGATCTAAATTTAATGCCACAATCAATACTTTTCATTTTCACTTTATATAATAGATTTAGTTTAATTGTAAATTTTTGTCCAATTTGTTTACATGTTTCTGCACCCAAAACTGTTTGGTGTGGTAGATACCACCACAAAAAGTATTCTCGAAGCTTCGTAAAATTGCAATTGAACCACTGACGTCACATGGACTGTTGTCCCGATGTCCTTACTACATTTCTGGGTCTGGGAAAATTTCAGTTGCATTGCTGTCTATGCAGGGTCAGAAAGCTCTCAGATTTCATCAGAAATATATTAATTTGTGTTCCGAAGACGAACAAAGGTCTTAGGGGTTTGGAACGACATGAGTAATTGATGACAGAATTTTTATTTTTGGGTGAACTATCCCTTTAAATTCGCACTATACGATAATGTGATAATGTTCCTTGCTCACTTTCTGTATATAATTAATTCTGTTTGAATAACTGTGGAAATTAAAACGTTATAATTAGTAACTTACAATGTTTTGATTAAATTGTAATCATGCTAAATACAAATTCAGTCGTATTAAAAACATTTTATAACACCCATATCTATTCTTCTTTATGAAGTGCTAATTACACTAACATTAGGCTACTTTTAGGCTTACCTTGGAGTTGGTTCACCCTCCGCCTGCTTCTCTAGAGATTGCAGAATGACACATGACAGTGTAAAATGACTTGAAATAATCCTGAAAGTATGTTAAGATAAATGTTAACATACAGTTACTGTGGTCAAGAACTGCCGCTGGTCTCACCTCGAAAGCCTGAGAGTGACACAGAGAGCGGTGGCTACTTGTCAAGCATTAACATCCAGAAGCATCCGCTAGTCCCACTTAGCACAGACACAGGTGGCCGTCTAAAATCAGAACTCATGAGATTCCAGGCACGGATGTCTGGGGCTGCCAGAGCTACAGCTCTTTCTCTAAGCACTTAGCTGCCCAGACATTTGTGTCACAATTTAGCAGGTGAGCTACTCGGTGGAGGAAATTGGGCTGTTCCTGAACGCAACACATCAGCATTTTACACCTGCTCAAAGTGATCATATTCAGGTTCTGTTGTTTTGTTAAGATTTTTTACATTTCAGATCATTTCAGAACTAATTTACATCGACAACTTTGCACCCAATTTGTTTTTCAAATCTGATTTTTAGGATTAGCTGACTGACTGGTCACCCAGACAATTTTGCAAGCAATGAACTTGGATCTATTTGTTCAGACAGTGTAGGCAATTTTGTGTATATTTATTTGGAAGATGCATTTATTCAAGCAACTACATCGCATGGTATACATTTTATCAGTTTGAACCAATGATCTACAGGAAATGTAATCGGTTGCGATAGTAATGACTTTAGAGAAAAGCTCAGATGGAAAAAAAAATTGTAAGATCTGTAAGAAATCTCTTATACTGACCAGGGCTCCAATTGTTTGATCAAAAATACAGTAAAAACAGGAATATTGTACTATTACAATTTAAAAGGACTGTTTTCTATTTGAATATATTTAAAAATGTAATTTACTCCTGTAATGATGAAACTGAATTTTCAGCATCATTACTCCAGTCTTCAGTGTCACATAGTCCTTCAGAAATCATTCTAATATGCTGATTTGCTGCTCAAGAAACATTTTTTTATTTTTATTAATATAACATTAAGTGCTACTTAATATTTTCATGGAAAACATTTTTCAGGATTCTTTGATGACTAGAAATTTCAGAAGTAAAGTGTTTAATATGAAATGGAAATCTTTTGAAACATAATAAATGCCTTTATTGCCACTTTTGATCAATTTAATGCATCTTTGCTGAATTAATGTATTAATTTCTTGAAAAAATCTTTCTGATCCCAAATATATGAACAGTAGTGCATTTTTTTTTCTCTCTTTTGCTAAAATAAAATTTCAAATATATGATAAATACATGCACATACTACAGTTTAAGGAAATGTAATTCAAGGGCCAAAATATAGTCTTAAAATACAAGTATTTTCAAAATATATATTATTAGGACAATTTAAAAATATATTTAGATTTAATATATATTATTTTAAAATTGGACAGAAATGTATGAGGAAATATAAGTAACTAAAACATAATATATTTTGGCTATTTTTTAATATTTTTGAAATAAATAAAAAAAAAAAAAAAGATATTTTCAGGTGTGTTTTCAAATATATTCAAAAATACACAAAATTTTCATACCGTATGTGAAGAGACCAATAAATATAAAGACATTCCTGTTTGAGAGAAAAAAATAAATAAATCTGATATCTGATCAAAAGACTAAAATGCATTATAATCCAATTTAATCTTTAATGTTTTTAATCTGATTTCAAACTAAATATGGATGCATTTTAGATTAGGATCAATTAAATGTGTTTTGTTTTGGGGGTTTTTTGTTTTTTTCTTCTTTTTTTTTTTTTTTTTAAGATCACAGTTTGCCCCTGCTGGTAGATGTTGTAACTACACCATCTGGATGAAAAGTTCATCTTTCTGCATTGACAGCCACTCAAAATTAGCCATTCATTATGACCTAATACATTTTTTGCAAGTGACATAATATATATTTATATTATAGATTTTTTAGCAGTGCCCACTTTTGTTTGAATCTATGTATGTAGATGATTGACTCAAAAAGTTCTCATGAGCAAAGCTGGCATATTCAAATCGCATCTCCTGCCATTGAGATGAATTGGAATGCTAACAGATAAATATAGTATTTTCTGGTATTTTAGACCACCTCAGTTCAGACTACAAACAACTAAATGGATTCGAGTTGGATACACTTGCTAACAAACACTATAAAACCTTCATCTTATAGTCCAGAGTCCATAGAGGCTCAATTACAGTGTTTTTAGCCTTGGGTCAGAAATGATTTTCTGTTGGGCAAGCACCTTTGCCAATAAATAGTCATAGTAAAGTCTGACAGAATACGAGGGCTGGAAGGGCTAATTAACACAAATTGCTCACACAGACCATCTCTGGCACGTTGCGTTTTCAATCAAGAGGATTAACTACTCAAAAATGCTCTTTAACAGAAGCAAAGCAGTGAAAGAACAGCGCACTAGCCATGCTAATGAAGCTAGTGGCCCTCCTCCTCTCTCATTCACAAAGCTTTGAGAAATATGCTAATATACTCCCTCTTATTAGTTTTCTTTGATGTTCATATTGCTTATTTTCAGACCATCATTTTGCTCTTCTTTCGGATATGTTCTTGTAAATTGGTTTGGGAATTAATGGCTTGGTTTCCTAGCTTTGTAATAAGGCCCATCTCATTGCTCATTCATACCTTTGTGGATTTTTTTTTTTTTGCATAGAAAGTTATAAGAAAGGTTTAGTCTGTGCAGCAAGGCATGCAAGCAATCAAAAACATATCAGAGCTACATTATTTAAAATGAGGCAGTAAACTCTATTCTCAACCCTATAAACCTAACATTTAAAGGTACAGGTCACCCAAAAATGCAATATTTGAAATAATTCACTCTCCCTCTTGTTTTTTCAAAGCTGTTGTTTTTCTGTAGAGCATGGAAGAACATTTTTGGAGATCTTCATGCATAAAATGACAGTCCACAGTGACCATGTTTGTTGGTACAAAAAGCACTTTAAAAAAAAAAAACATAAAAGTAGTCTAGAGGATCGAAAGTAAGATTATCAGAAAATAGTTCAGATAAATCTCACTCAGAACTATCGTGTATGACTTCAGAGGACTTAAAGTGAGACTTATGGGCCCGGTTTCACAGACAGCGCTTAGACTAAGCCAGGATTAGGCCATAGTTCAATTAGGACATTTAAGTAATTTTTATAAACATGCTTAGAAAAAAACATTACTGGTGTGCATCTTGAGACAAAACAAAGGCACTGATATATGTTAAGATCAGTCAGTGCAAGTTTATTTCAGTTGAAACAGCTAAGACTTACATTTTAGTCTAGGACCAGGCTTAAGCCTTGTCTGTGAATCAGGGGGATGGTGTTTGTGGGACCTTTTTACAGAGTGAAAGACTAATCTTTTAATATATTAAGATTCTGTGTAAAGAAATTTCTCCTTATGAGTTCCACAGAAAAAAATGGATACGAATTTGGAGCCACATTAATGACAGAAATATTCTTCTCGGCTGCTTTTCTAACTTGATACAACATCAAAAAAGAAGTAAAAATATTATTAAAATAAAATGACTACTGTAGGAAAAACCAAACAAAAAAGGCTTAAGTTTTAAGTTTTAAATATAAGCAAGTTATATATATGCAGTAATGGCTCCTAAAAAATCAGGAAAAAAATAGAAACAAAAAAAAAAACCCTACAAAAAAAAAACATTACCATTACTGTTTTTACTCTATGTAAGTATGTGTACTGTATGTGCTGTACTATATATATATATATATATATATATATATATATATATATATATATATATATATACAGACACACACACACACACACACACACACCACCAAACCTCCTAGTACTCTACTAGTTGACCTACAGTGTTCTCTCTCTGAGTTAAAATATATATTTCTATAAAAAAGCGATGTGTCCTGATGAGAACTTGTTGTTGTAGGGCATTAGTTATGGGTGCCTGTGTGCGGTAGGCTGACAGTCGCTAACATTCCTCCATTCTAAATTTTGCACTCTGTCATCGGGACCCATGGGGGTGATAATGAGAAAGAGAGAGCGAGAGAGAACAATGGCCCCATGCTGTCAGATGCAGAAGGTAAATAAGTGTTGAGTGTGTCAGTGTGTGTGTGCGTGAGAGAGAGAGTGTGTTTAGGGTGGGGGGCACCCAAGCCGTGATGGATGGTCCCGGTCCTTACAGAAAATACACCGCCTACAGATCTACTCCCTGCGTTTTCACCCCTTTTACTGGCACCTCTGCAAAGGATCATTGCACGGCCCACCTCTTACCATGATCTACACCATTTTCCCTCAGCTCCTGTACCACAAGTCTCCTTGTGTTTGTCTCTTTGTCTCTGAGGAGGATGATTCTGCATCTAATTACGAGGTTGTTTTGTAATTAATTTGCAGTAAACACCTCACTCAATTAGGCAGGGAGTCTAATTCTCCTCTCACACAGGAGGCACTGCACTCTCACCGGCAGAGCCGCTCTATTTTCAGTGCTGTGAGTTCGCTTCAAGCAGTGCCAGGTCTCTCCCCTTGCCAGAGTGCTTTCGCTGTCTGGCTTTCTGAGGCCTTGAAACTTAATGCACTGTGATTAAAAAAAGTGTTTCGCCCCGTAGAAATAGTTTAAATTAAATGTTCATCAACCACTACAGAGCATTAGTCCACATTACCGCAGTGCTGCTAATCCAGCCGTTATAATGTTATAATGATATAATCAAGGTGATGTTTCCACATTTATTATTCATCAAATAATTTGTCAGTTTTTGGTTTACACTTATAAAAACTAGCTATAGTTTGATTCAAATCTGACCCTGATGTTTGAAAATAACTATATATATATAATATTTTTAGCTTTGTGGTTGTTAAAAATTATTGAAACATGTTCTAAGAAAAGCTCTAGGGTCATTTGTTTGCATTTGTTTATCCTTTATTTAATTTTCTGTTTATTAGAATTCATTTTGTTTGGGTCATTCATACAAAATGTGCATTTTATTAAAAGTTGAGTACAACTGTCAAAAATGTCTGTCTAGCGTGAGTTTGCATACATTGTAAGAAAAAAATTTATAGAAAAACAAAAAATTACTGGCAATTTTCTGTCAGGACATTATCCATTCAGTTCACAGACATTTCCAGACATTAATCCTAAAACATAATGCAATGTGTAAAGGGGAAAAAAGGCAGCACACTATCTACTTAGAGCTCAAATAATTTCTATCCAAATAATTTTCACATATACCGACTCTACCCAGTTTATTTCCATGAATCAGTTGTTGGCCGACTACAGCAAGTCTGCTTGCACAACAAAACTTATTAAAACACAGAAACAGCAATACAGCAAGTCTTCATCAGCTGTACCTCACAAAGTAAGCTTCCAAACACCAGCGAGGTCATTTATTCAGCCAAACACTGTTAAAAGAACAAACTGTGCCCCTCAAAGTTTTTAACGCCATCCTTGCTTATGGATATTTGACTTGCTTTGGTGTTTTGTCTCCAAAGTTCCTTTGGAAAGAGGGGCCCCAGTGGAATAAATTATAGTTGAAGTAAATGAGGGTGTTTTCATTAGAAAGCAGTGCTGTCAGCAGTACAGTACAGCGAGTACACCAGAGTACAGGCAATGAAAGAGAACTTCAACAGTCCCAAGACTCAAATGATTCTTCACTGTGCCCTTATCTCATAGGCAGTGAAGTAAAACACCTTCACAGCATCTGAGATGCAATGTAAACATGGACCAATGCAAGAATTTATTCAAGCTACTTCCTTATTGAGGATTCTTAAAGGAGTAGTTCAACCAACCAAAAAATTAGGGCAAAATGTATTCACCCTCAGGCCATCCAAGATATAGATTAGTTTGTTTCTTCAGACTTAGAGAAATTTAGCATTGCATCACTTGCTCACCAATGGATCCTCTGCAGTGAATGGGTGCCGTCAGAATGAGAGTCCAAACAGCTGATAAACACAATCACAATAATCCACACGACTCCAGTCCATCAATTAACATCTTGTGTCACTTGTTGTCACTTCTGGTTTTTGCTTTTAAACGGTGCTTGATATGTGCATATTTCTCTCTTGATTCAGATGAGACAACTTTTCACTGGAGAAAGCAATATTATGGATAGATGACTCGTATTTCAGTCAGAAGCAACAGTCTGAATTTAAAAACATCCTAATGATGGTTTCTTACCAAAATTAAGTTTTTCACAAGACTTTAATTGCGGCATGTAGATTACTTGTGGATTATTGTGATGCTTTTATCAGTTGGACTCTCATTCTGACAGCACTCATTCACTGCAGAGGATCCACTGGTGAGCAAGTTATGTAATGTTAAATTTCTCCAAATCTGTTCCAATGAAGAAGCAAACTCATCTACATTTTGAATGGCCTGAGAGAGTGAGTACACTTTGAGCAAATATTCATTTTTGTGTGAACTATTTCTTTAAACGAGTGACTCTCCTAAAATATTGCAATGACTGTTTAAGCGCTCTGACACACCAACTTCTGGCTCATTTTTTGAGTTTTTGTTTTAAATATATAATGAATTACACTAAATTAGCATGTTAAATTGACAGCCCAACTCATTAGCATTAGGATAAGGGATGGGCACAGAGGGAATACAGAGAGTGAACAAAAACAGAAGAGAGAGAAACTGTCACAGGCCAAAATGCATTAATCACAATGATAAACCTCTCGCTTCTCTGTATATGGCCCTTTCCATATTAAACAAAGGAGACAAATCAGTCGACGCATTCACCTGGAGGCCTTTTCATCAATCTGAAGAGCACAAGTGGATTTAAATGTGCTTCCAGCGCAGGGCTGTGTGGGTCAAGGCAGATTCCTCATCAAACATCCTGCCGGACAAAAGCTTTGAGGTTCGGTGATATTTGCCACATATCGCTCTGTTTGTAAAGCTTATGGATGTAGGCTTTTGTTTACCGATTAAGAGCGATACAAGCTGTTTGTGTGGCCCTGGTGGGAGTTACTGAACATGCTGGCTCTACAAAACCAGACAGGCGCTCTTTACAACATTTACTGTCATGCAAAATTAAACTCAATCAAACTTGTTTTCCCATTTAGAGTGTAAATGATACCATTATGGTCTTTTTTTCTCTAGTTTTGTAATGATATTCTTTCTGATCTTTTATACTAGAGCCACATAATCAGAATTGTGTAAATGTTTTATGTCAACATTACCATGAGGGTTTTATTTTTGTGTCTGTCTATTATATGCTTATATTTGCAAAATGGACATTAAATATAACACTATGCCTGTGACATTAATGCGAATATGAATTATTCTTATTAAAATTATGTATGAATGTTGCTCTGGAATCATTTATGATGATTGGTGCTTAAGAAACATTTATTTATTATTATTATTATTATCATTAAGTCTTATTCATTTCCATAGCACAAACATTTATGAACAAGCTACACAAGTTTAATACGTAAAGTAATAGTTCATCCAAAAATTAACATTTGTTTGAACTCAGCCTCAGTTCATTCAAGATGTAGATGAGTTTGTTTCTTTATCTGAACTGATTTGAAGAAATTTAGCATTACATCACTTGCTCACCAATAGTACTCTGCAGTGAATGGGTGCCGTCAGAATGAGAGTCCAGACAGTTGATAAAAACATCTAAATAATCGACAAGTAACATTAGTAATCCATAATCTGCGTGTTTCCATCATTAAGACTTTTTAACTTTAAACTGTAATTTCTGGGCAAAATACGAGTCCATAATCCATAATAATGCTTCCTCCAGTGGAAAAAGTCCATCCTCTGTTGTCCTCTCAAATCAAAATCTACCAACATATTTGTTTAGGACTGTTTTCGCTTGTAAATGGTGCTTGATCTTTGCATATTTCTCTCCAGATTCAGACGAGACGACTTTTCCGCTGGAGAAAGCAACATTATAGATAAGGGAAGCAATAGTTTGAAGTTAAAAATGTCTTAATGATGAATTTGTTTCTTATAAACACATCTTATTGATTACTAACATTACTTGTGTATTATTGTGATGTTTTCATCAGTTGTTTGGACTCTTATTCTGACGGCACCCATTCACTGCAGAGGATCCATTGGTGAGCAAGTGATGTAATGCTAAATTTCACCAAATCTGTTCCTATGAAAAACAAACTCGTCTACATCTTGGATGAACTGAGGGTGAGTAAATTCTCAGCAAATTTGCACTTTTAAGTAAAGTTTTCCTTTAAGATTATAGGTTTGTGTAAGTACTATAAATAATAAAAGCAGCATGCTGCTGATCTGCATTCCTTGTTGTGTGGCAATAAAATAAAATTCAAGATGCTATTCAAAAAAATGTATGTCTTGAACTCTGGTTGGATGAAGCTGTAAAATTCCACCTTAATTGGTGAAGACAGCTCTTACGCTTCCAAAACTAACAGGATAAAGATGGGTTTAAAGTTAATGTGCCCACATACTCAACTTTCAACAAGGCAATAATGCATAAAATATAGAGCCAATCTGCCAGGTTGTTCTTTTATAGTGCATAACATTACATCTTTCTTTTCCATTTAACCATTAACTAAATCACCTTGAAGGCTGCAGTCAAAAGTCTGCAGTCTTTGAAGTGAGGATTTTCTTCTTTCGGTTTCTCTCCTCTATCCCGTAGAGTATTTGTTTGTACTGCATGTTAACCAGTGTACTCAGGGATACAATGAGAGGACGACTTCATTCAAGAGAATCTTGTGCCTTGGCATTTGCAAGCTTTTTTGTCTGCTCGTTTTTATTTACCCAAGTACCGTTCTAGTCCCTAGAAAATACTCTAAACCAGTTCTGGCCAACAGAGTTCATATATTCTTATTAGCTAGTCAACGGAAAGTGTGTCATCTCACCTGGCCAGACACACCAGAAAATAATGCTGGTAAAAATGCACAAGTTGAGTTTAAGGCTGAATAAAAGTGCTTTTTCGGTTGACTGCCAGGTCATTTCTCATGCTACGAAGTGTACTTTGTTTTAAGGGCTGGTTAGAATCATTTTTGTTAAGCTTCTGTGTTTCATAAGCTGTTTTTGATGCAACTTCTCTAACAGAAACTGCATAAAAAACAAAGATAAAAAGTCATAGCACTGCACTCCAATCAACAAAATTACTTACTGAAATATTTGTTAAAGTTTTGTTGTTCTTGTCGTTCATTTCAACAGCAAAGATTAGATTTAAAAAATGACGCACAATGACAATACATAACCACTCAACTGGTCGATTGCACCAACTATCTGATATTTCCTTATATTCGTGTCAATGCTGTATATAAAATTGTTATCGAATGTAATGAAAATGACCTCAGAGGACTTCAGTATTAATATTACTTAATATTGTTGCAGTATTAATCTTGCTTCTGTTCCGATTATATTGCACAATGTAATGAACAAAAGCTTTGAAGTAAAATTAAAAAATATTTGGTAACACTTTAGTATACCAGTTCTCACTATTAGCTAGTTGTTTATTAGCAACCGATTTATGCCTATTAATAACATGTTGGCTGTTTATTAGTATTTATAAAGCACATATTCTGAATGACCATATTCTACATCCCTAATCCTAAACTTAACAACTAACTTAAATATTAATAAGCAACAAATTAGTAGTTTATTGAGGCAAAAGTCATAGTTAATGCTCTGTTAATAGCAAGAAATGGACCTTAAAATAAAGTGTGACCAAATATTTGAACTAAAATCAATATTTCACATCCACATATTTATTTGGTGAGAAGCTGCTCCACGTTGCTGTGCAATTTAACAATATTTTTGACGAAAAATGCAGATAAAATGCTATGCAATGTCATAATTCATTAAAGCAAGAATAATATCCAATAAAACGTTACAACTTTATGAGCAGATTTTGCTGAAACATTGCACTGTTCACGGAAATTAGTAGTTTGGTAAGTAACTGAGGGGTGGAGCTTAGTTAAGATCAATTATCAAATCAATTATTTCATTTTTGTTTTGTAAATGTTTGAAAATTGGGCTTAAGGTTGGTCATTTTTGACAACAAATATTATATTTGTAAACTAAAATGACATGCTATTTCAGAGTCAAAGTAAAAAAGATGACAAAATACTGGCTGAATTAAAAAGACAATTTCGTCACGAAAAAAACCCTGACAATGGCGAAAAAGGAAGATTAACAGTTCACCCTTATAATGTTATGAAACCTTTGAATGTTTTTAGCTTTTGTTAGTAAAATGCAAAGGTTGTGTATACACTCCAATACGTTCAGACGGCTACAAATAAATAAATAAAATCACGTGAAAGTAATTCCCTGTCATGTTCGCATACGTGTTTCAGCATAACACTGACATTCTGTAACAACACAGTCAAATTATATCAATTCTACAAGAGAAGCGGCACCAGACAAATGTGTAAATAAAGACAACAATGTCATGCTGCTGTGAGCTCCTTCCAGGGAAATGAAAAGTTGTCAGGGTTCAATGATAAGCTACAGGCCTGATCCCTGGAAAAGTGTTGCATTGAAGATATTAAAGAAGATGTTTTTTCTCCCTCTTGCCTCGCAGCCAACAACATCTCTGCCAACAAACACGTTTAGTGCAAATTGCAGTGCAAGGCCGGCGCGAGGTAATTCGCACTTACAGATAAAAAAAATAATAATTTAGCTAAGCCTTAAAAGTGGTGCAGGAAACCAAGGTAGAGTGTTTATGTACCTTCATTTTCGCAGAATGCGAAAGACTATACTGTCAAAGGATAATTGGATCACTTCCATATGTGACTCTATGAATCATTTTAAAGCAGTGACATCATGCATCTTACTGTATATAGATTGCTTATGGTGACTCTCATGCAATTGTATAATTACTGACAGCAGGAAATTGCTGAAGAAATGGCATCCACCTGCATCAAATGCCCTCTCTGGATGCCTTCAGCATACATTCAGCAGTGTTCATATCATAGAAAGCATTCAAATCCTGAAAGGGGCGTAGAAAAGCAGCCTTGTTGCACAAAACCGATGCTGATTTTTAGTAGTTGATATGGTGAGCAGCAGGTGTTTTTGTAGTCTTGCAAATCAAGATTTAAATTTGAGATAAATGCTATCTGTTAAAGGATTGCTATATTTTCATGCATTAAAAAAAAAAAATACATGAAATGCCACCATTGTATCCTTGAGCAAGGCACCTCCTCTCAGGTCGCTCTAGGTGGACTGTCTTTGGACAAAACTTTGCAAAAAGTGCAAGCTGAGTGTTTAAACTGCAAAGGACTACTAGTGAGTTCTCTACTATTAACTCTCTGAGAGTGGGTGCCATTTGTTATGCTGCACAAACATTTTGTACAGTTCATACCGAGACCAGTGGGGGATAAAACACTTTTAAGAAGTCCTTTTTTTGGCAGTAAACAAACCAGCCCTGAATTAAATCAACTTAACATGAACTCCAAAAAGTGAAGTACAATAATGCACTTATTTCCCTGCAGGCCGGTTGCATTAGTAAGCACTTACTGCCACATTTATACTGTGATAAGAACAGGTGTTGCACCCTCATACATTGTTTACATCACTTTGCAAGGTCGAAGAGTACAAGCAAGAAAAAAGGAAATGGAAGAAAAACGTCAACAGCTCAGAATCAGTTGCTAAATGTCTGAGGGGGAATTGTATTCATGTTACCACCTTTGAGTTCTGCATTCTGCAAAGCAATGTCATGTAATAATTATGCACTCTTTTGTAATGTGATATAACTTAATACATGAGATAAATGGTAACAAACACCCATATGACCCCATAAACACCAAAGGGAAGTTCAGAGTGTGTGTGTGTGTGTGTGTGTGTGTGTGTGTGTGTGTATGTGTGTATATATATATATATATATATATATATATATATATAAAAATTGGGTTTAACTTTGGTCACATTTTCTGACAACTAATATATTCTTAAACTACAAAGGCATACTATTTCAAAGTAAAAAAGATGACAAAATATTGACTTAATTAAAAAGATATTTATGTCCAAAAAAATCCTTAAAATGATGAAAAAATGGTTCACCTCCCTCAAATTTAATAATATAATTTGATAAATTATGCAATAAAACATTTTTCAGTATTGGTCAATATTAGACATGCACATTTTTATATTTGGATTATCTAGTCAGTCATTGCTTAAAGGGATAGTTCACCCAAAAATGAAAATTCTGTCATCCTTTACTCACCCTCAAGTAGTTCCAAACCTGTATGAATTTCTTTGTTCTGCCGAACACAAAGGAAGATATTTTGAAGAAAGTTTGTAACCAGGCTCTTTTGGGGCACCATTGACTTCCATGGTAGGAAAAAAAAATACTATGGAAGTCAATGGTGCCCCAGAACTGTTCTGTTTCCCACATTCTTCAGAATATCTTCCTTTGTGTTCAGCAGAACAAAGACATTCATACAGGTTTGGAACTACTTGAGGGTGAGTAAAGGATGACAGAATTTTCATTTTTGGGTGAACTATCCCTTTAAAGTTTAAATAAATCTTTTAAAATGGCACAAATTGAATAACACTGTTAAATGTAATCTTTAACAAATATGAAAATAAATATTTATTTTTCATCATAAACTCACATGCTGTACTAAAAATGATTGCTTTTCATTTTAATTGTTGTATTTTAATATATTTCATCCCTATATCCCTACAATATTTAATTGATTTAGTCATAATGGTATACATTTTTTAATATTAGCCATTAATCAGCTATAAAAATAATTACCTGAATTTAAAATATCGGTGCATCCCTATTAAGCCAGAAATGTCAGTGCAATCAACCACCACAAAGCAACACACCTTTCAACCTACAAATGGCTTAGTTGTCTCTACATATTAAACTGAGATGAGAGAAAGTACTATAAAATCAAACTTCACCTTAACATACAAACAGCACTTAGAAAAAGACAGAAAACAAGTGACCTCTAACAAACCCCCAAGGCTAATGCTTGCTGCTATTCACTGTCTGTGGTCTGACGAGTCTGCCCTCATTTTACACTCTTTCTGCCCAGCAGCACGTTGCAACTGACCTTAACTACAAAATCATAAGAACTACTCATCTTTAAGCGTGGAGCCCAGCCAGGGCTGCAGTGACACCATCACACCTGCTTCTACAGCGGGTAGCTGGCAGTTCAGTGACTCATAGTCAGATCGCCAACAGTTGCGACAGAGAAAATACTAATCTATGCCAAATATGCAGATACAGAGCCACAAGAGCATCTCCGTGAAGGTAAAGAGTGAATTATGTGATCTTTTATAGTAGAGATGGGTGGATATTGTAACTTTGTCAGGCTTTTAGGATCCGTTGCAGCCATTTTGAGCTATTCTGAAAAGATTTCATACATTATAAGAAGTTTGTGTGTACATGAAGAGCTTGAGTTACAATTTTCACGCCACAATGCAAGAACTAGTAGATATCCACGAGTCTGGTTTATAGTAATATCTACTTTGCAGCGTATCAGTTGAAGTGAAAATGCTTTGAAAAGCTTTCTTCTTTTTTACTGTCAGATTTTCCCGCCTGTACACCTCAGATGTCTCAAACTAAACCTCTTTCATGGAGTGAAGAGAGCATTTATTGCAGTTCCAGTCTGAAAAGGAGGGATAAATTGTCAATATGATGTCTGAGGTATTTTCCTGTCGAAAGAGTTTAATGGGAGAGCTTGTGGGGAGGCTGATGGCTGGCTTGTGTATCTGACTCACAGCCGTTTACACAATGATCAGCCCACGTGTGTTCGCAAAAAATCCGGACCGCCACACACATTGCTAAATGATTCCTCAGATAGTCGCACAAGACTCCAACCGAGCGCATTTTTCTTCAGTGTAACTCAAGCTTATAATTTCAAACGGATGCAGCACAAATTACACCACGACAGTGCCATTCTCGAATCTAAGCCATTCAGCTTTCTTTGAATGCAAGAGAAATGAAGGAACAGCTGGAGTTTAGGACTCTGCCATTATTGGTAAAATGTTGTGCGTACAATGAAAAATACCATTACAAACATTTTAAGAAAATTAGCTGGACAGCATCTTCAAACATTTTTGCGACACATCATACGCTTGAATGCTTAGAAACCTTTAAAACTGACTTGCTAATTTAACTAGATTGAAAAAGAATAAACAAAATGTCATTTGACAGCAGGAAAACGCAGATACAGAGAAAAAAGAAAGAAAATTATTGGTTAAAAACTCCCAGACCTCATTTTCTGCATTTATGATTTTTATGTTGGCAGCCATACCTTGTTAAAGTAAGAATTAATAAAGCTGTCAAAAATATCCCTAAATATTCAAAATAGTTTCACTGAGACTTATGATTCACCTAGTTTTGAGAAAAAATTCATGATTCAGTTCAGCACACAGTGCGTAGTTTCAGTCTATTATTATTTCTTACTTTAAATTAATAATGTATTATCAGTCCCAGAGAGACCATTTTAACTACTTAGGACTATTTATTTATTTATTGATTTGTTTATTTATTTAACAAGGTATTATGGCTGCCGTCGTGCACATTTGCAATAAATTTTCTTAAAATTAATTTTACAGTTGATTCAAGTTGGGCAAGAGAATCAACAAATGTCATATATACTGAATTAATTCACTGACTCACACAATTGTGATACATATGTAAATACATTTATGCAGCATCTGTGCATTAAAAGTCTTTATATATTATGCATATGCTGTTCTAGATGATAATTTGTTCATGTGGGCAAAAAGGAATCCATATCCACTGATTACTGACCTCTGGAATATATGCAAATGGAGCAAGACAAGCTAATGCTTTTTCAGGGGTAACCCAAAACTCTCAAAAGTTCTTGTGCTTGAGAGACGCTGACTGTGATAAAGATCGTAACAGATAAAATCAGTGTGGCAAAATGTCATCTTTTTAGTTTTAGATGCTTGAGTTGCCGCAGGGTTTACAGAATCAGATAAAGACACATCCTCTTATTAAAGATTCATCAGCTTCTGTCACCAAATGAAACTTGCGGCAATGATGCATTGTAGGGAAGAGTGAAAGAAAAAGTATTGTTGTCTCAACCCAGCATAGACAAAGGTGCCAGTTTTAACTCTCAACTCCCTCAAGGAAACAAGCATTCCCTCCAGATTATGTTGCTGTTTCCCATTTCTCCTTGTTATTGAGAGAGAGAGGCAGGACGGCTCGGTGGGCAGCCAGTCCATAATTTACTGTTAGTCTGGCCTTTGTACCTTTCCTGTATAGCAGGATTGTGTAAAACAGCTTTCATTAAAATTACAAAATGATTCTTTTTCTACAGTACTTATGAAATGCATCAAATTGTCTGTCTTGGCTGAGTGTCATAAATGCTTCATGCTCAGGAACATTAGACCAGCATGAGGAAAAACAGAATAAAGAGCAACAGTGACCCCTGGAGTTTAAAAGAATACAGGTGGGAAGTCATCTCTGTGCAATCACTGACACAAAACAGGTGTGGTTTTTCATTATAACAAATATATCAAGCTTTGGCTGGTTAGCAGCAGTAGTTAACCCCTGCTGATAGATTCCATAAAATACATTATTATGTGACCAAAAAGCATCTTTCTACATTGATGGCCATTCAAAAGTAGCCATGTGTCCCAAATGAATTGCAAATATTTTATTATAGTATAGCTGATGTTTTACCAGTTTTTGAAGGGTTCTTAATAGCATTAAATGTACTTACGGGGCTGTGTACTCTAATACCTTTGCACACCTGTGGTGTAAGACCTCTTGTTGATCCAGCCACTTCTGGACATTTCTGTAATGTTAATTTTTCTCCTAAATGCAAAGATAGCACAGTTATAAAGGCTAAAACATTATTTTAGACTAAAACACTCACAGACGCTCACCAATACACTCTATAAAGGTTCCAAAAGGGAGTTTTTGTCGCCATAGAAGAACCATGTTGGGCTCACCAAAGAACCTGTCTGTAAACAATTATCAAAAGAACCATTTTATGTCTTAGTGTGAAGTCAGTGTTAGACAATATTTTACCAGTTGCACTGTAGGGTAGTCCACCCAAAAATGAAAATTCTGTCATTAATTAGTCACCCTCATGTCGTTCCAAACCTATAAGACCTTCGTTCATCTTCTGAACACAAATTAAGATATTTTTGATGAAATTTGAGAGCTTTCTGACCCTCCATAGACAACAACACAACTGCCACATTCAAGACCCAGAAAGGTAGTAAGGACATCATTAAAATAGTCCATGTGACATCAGTGGTTCAACCGTAATTTTATGAAGCTACGAGAATACTTTTTGTGTGCAAAGAAAACAAAAATAACGACTATTTAAAAATTACTATTTTAACGATATTCTTACTACCTTTCTGGGTCTTGAATGTTGTAGCTCCCTTGCTGTCTATGCAGAGAGCTCTCGGATTACATCAAAAATATCTTAATTTGTGTTCCAAAGATGAATGACGGTCTTACGGGTTTGGAATGACATGAGGGTAAGTAATTCATGACAATTTACATTTTTGGGTGAACTATCCCTTTAAGGGCTCTTTAGAGCTTGAAATGTACTTACAGGGCTGAGAACCTCTGTGTACCTGTGGTGTAAGACCTCTCGGTTTTATCCATCAAAGACCAGTTCTCGTTGATGCAATCAAAAACAGGACAGTTACAAATGGATAAAACATTATTTTAGACTAAAATATCCACTGATACTCACCAATACACGCTTAAAAATAAAGGTTCCAAAAGAGTTCGAAGTGATTCCATAGAAGAACCATTATGGGTCCCCCATAGAACCTTTCTGCGGACAGTTATTAAAATAATCATTTCTTTCTTAGCAAAAAGTCAATATTAGTCAATATTTTACCAGTAACATTTATCAAGGGCTCTTAAAAGCATGATATGTACTTACAGGGCTGAGTGCACCATTGCTATCAATGGAAATCCTAATGGATAGCTTGCTTCAGTTAAATTAGACCTCTTAGTTTCTTCTTGATCCAATCATTTTTGGACCTAAATGCAAAAATAGGTTACAAAAGACTAAATCATTAAGCTAAAATACTCACAGATATACTCACCAATACTCTCTGGTTTTCGCAGCAATGCAACAGAAAAACCATTTTGGGTTCCCCTCAAAAAAAAAAAAAAAAAAGTGTGTTGTTGTTTTCATTATAAAGAACCTTTTGTGGAATGGAAAGTTTCCATGGATGTTAAAGGTTCATCATGAAATCATATATACCAAAAAAGAACTTGCATTTTAAGAGAGAGCAGACTATAGCTTGTTCTCTACTCAAAACCTGTGTCATCATGTCTCAAAGGATGTTTTTTCTACAGAGCCACAGAAGCACTGTACATGAGAGACTGTTAGTATGCAATCTAGGTCATTACTGAAATTACGCTGACCTCAAAAGCTTACTAAAGACCTGTGTGGCATTAGTATAATGCCAAATGCAACAAAACAATCTAAACAATTGCTAAACGTATGACATAAAATCTTACTGGTATCATTTAGTATTTGTAAGACTGCAATTCAGAGACTGCCCCTCTGACTCTCTACCTCACCATCAGGGAGCTGAAAATTGATTCGTAGGTGTCTATAGCCATATTTAGATGATAATTGTTTTACATGGAGACGTTGATGTAATTTCGGCATTTATATGAGCTAGCAGGCCATTTTATTGCTGTTCGAATCTGAATCTGTTTTTTCTTGCATTACCCAGCTGAATGTTCCCAGCTGAATTACTTAGTGTTTTTTGACAAACACCAGGGTCGTATCATAATTAATTAACTTTATTATCATCATCTCGAAGTTGACAAGGCGGAATAGGCCCAAAAGTGATTGTGAAAATCTTGCTACAGTAAGTGGGGATATTTGATATGTTTGCAGATAATGAGAATTTGTGTGCTTGGCACATGCAGGAGTATAAATTGGTGTTATTTTAGTTTTATTTACAGACTATTAGTATTTATTAACATTTTGAATTTGCTTTTATTTTTTACATTTTCAGTTTAGCCATTTTCTTATTTTTAGCCTTTTTTTTGTTTGTTTGTTTTTGTTTGTTTTGTTCTATTTAGCTTTAATGTTTTTCTTCTAATTTTCTTCTACTTTTTTTCTTTTAAATTAAGTTACTTCCCAAGGCAACATTTCTTTCTTTTTCTTTTTTTTTTTTTTAATTAGAAACATTCTACATCAATATTCCAAAGTTTTCATACTAACATTCTAAAAATTCTTAAGTTCTCCATGAATTAACATTTTAAAAAAGTTTCCCATCTAATATTTATATTTTATTTTATTTCAGCTTTATTTCAATTATCGAAACCTATTTTTTTAAGTTTCAGTCTCACTTTAATGGACAATAATGACAAATTACATAAACCTGCTGGGGGAAAAAAAAGAAAAGAAAAAAAAAACCTCTTAAACCACCATAAATGAGTTTGCTGGTGTAATTTAAACCAGCTAAGACCAGCAACCCATATTAGGCTGGTTTCTTTTCAGCAGGGTGAAAATTGGAAAACATGAACGGCAACAGTTTAACCCTTTGATGTAACATATTGTTAATTAAAATAATATTAGCGACCAAATGTGCATTACAGAGGTGATGTCTCTTAATTATCCTGTTTAAGCTGCCTGATTTTCAATATCATGCTCTCTCTGGACTGTAATGAAGGCAGGATGTACCTGGCCTACAGTATATGAATATGAATGAAAAATTACAATGCAATTCCATCGTTCTTGTGAACTAATTGCCCTAAGAATGCAGTTTTATCACGGATGAGGCATGCACCCTGACAAACAATTAGTATCCGAATGTGCTTATGTCATAATTCTCATTCCCAGAGTCGTTTGAGTTCAGTCTGTGGGAAAAAAGGTCTAGTGACATAGATTCATATTGGCTATGTCAGCATAAACCACAAAACATAGCAAACTGGCAGTAAGAGAAAGAGTGAGGGCAATACGCATGACCTTTATTTACATCCTGACAATTCATACAGATGTACAAACTTAGTGCTCTTAATTTGAATATATTGCCAGATAATATGAACTGAATAAGGTACAATGCAAAGTTGCAAACAAAGCAAGGTTAAAACAGAGCATAAAAGCCTTTTAGTGTTCATATTAAGGTAAACTCCAAAAAGCAAATGCAGGAATTGCATTATGTATTTTACATTAAAGTCTATACACTACCAATGAAAAGTTAGAGGGGTTTAATATTTTGTTATGTATTTGTATTCATGTAATCTCATGCTCAGTAAGGCTGCATTTCTTTACAGTAAAACCAGTAATGATGTGGAAAAATTATTATAATTTTAAAGAACTCTTTTCTATTTGAATATATTTTCAAATATAATTTATTCCTGTGATGCCAAGCTGAATTTTCAGCATCATTACTCCAGTCTTCAGTGTCACATGATCCTTCAGAAATCATTTTAATATGCTGAATAGTTGCTTAAGAAACATTTCTTGTTATTATCAGTGTTGACAGCATTTGTGCTGCTTAATATTTTTGTGGAAAATTCTTTTCAGATTTCTTTGATGAATAGAAAGTTTAAAAGGCCAGTGTCTATAGAAACAGAGATCTTTTGTAACATTATAAATGTCTTTATTGTCACTTTCGATCACATTAATGTGTCCTTGCTGAATAAAAGGATTTTTTTGTTTTTATCTTACCTTAAGAAAATAACTATACATTTAAACTCCTAAAAAGCCACCAAGACAGAAAAAGTGGCCATATTTGGTACTAAAATGTGCAAAAGCCAAGTAAACTATCTAAAATTCAGTCTACAAACCTGTATACTTTCCCATAACAAATGTTGGAGATTAGCCAAACTGCGTTACCACCATTCCAAGCCATATTCGTCGATGATGGAGTCATTTCAGATCTGAAACTGATTATTATAGCCTGCCCAGATGGATATTGCCTTTGATTGTTTTAAAGCCAGGAAAGGTTACACACAATTCCCCGAGCTGGTCCCTCTATTCCCCTCTCTCCGGCACCCTTTGCTCCAGAGCTAGCGAGAACCAGCGGAGGAGACCTTGACACATCTTTTCTAATATCCATCCCCCTGAGAGCTGTCCCCATTCGGAGTTCAGCCACACTGGGAATGAGAGATGATAGGCCTTATTGAAATCATTACTGCTCTCTCCTCCGCAATATTTTCACTCGGCAGCCTTGACTGAGAGATTCTTATTGCCCTGCCCCTGGATAAGGGTGAAAAATAGCAATGATAGAAAAAAAAAAAAAAACAATAACCAAAAATGAAAAAAAGGTGTGCTATTCTTATATGGCTGCCAACACATGCCTTTCGTTGTAGTTTGCTTCCAAAGGCTAAAAACAAGGACCTACATAAAACTAGGAGGAATCTAAATTTGACATTGTTTTTCTCAACGTAAAGTCTTACAAAGCACAACAGAGGCTGCCATCCATATCTACCGTTCTGCACCATGAAGCTTTAGGAGGACGGGACGAGACAAAGGAGAATATCACAGGAGCCCAATCTGGTGGTGAATGTGTGAACGCTTGCCACAGGACATGGCATATTCCTCCTCTCCCTCATTACAGCCACATCAGAGGACGGAAAGCTGAATGTATCTCCCGCTGTTAGCTTAATTACCCTTCCTAATGAATGTATCCTCGTTTCAACAGACATCTGTGGGAGTGACATTCTCCAGTCACCACTATTCTAGCAGAAAGACAATGAAATGAACTTTCTGTGTCAAGTCTGAACTAACCAGATAAGGGTCACTACTTTGTAGTTAGATGTTTCTACATTGGTGGAATGACACACTGAGTAAAATCTATGAATGTACGTTGCAAGTTGGGAAATCTTTAAAAACTCAAACAAGAAATATAAGAAAAGTTCTGAGCATTGTGGACCCACCAAGAAGAAAATGAAAATGAGTCCAGTTGTCATTGCTCAGGAGGCTCAGATTCATCTAGGTGTCAAGGTTTTCTCAGATGTTTCTTCTTAACCCTTACGAGAAAGAAGTTTATTCAAGTGTGCTATTAGTATACTTCTTTTAAACTAAAAAATAGTAAAGTATACTTTTAGTCTACTTTTTATGTACTTCTCAGAAATGGGCTTTATGTACTTCTCAGAAATATACTTAAAATGACATTTAAGTATACTTGACATACTTAAAAAAACTCTAACCCCCACTTTGACAGACAAGGCTTAAGCCTAGTCCTAGACTAAAATGTAAGTCTGAGCTGTTTCAACTGAAAGAAACTTGCGCTGACTGATCTTAAAATATATCAGTACCTTTGTTTTGTCTCAAAAAGCACACCAGTAATGTTTTTTTCTAAACTATGGCCTAATCCTGGCTTAGTCTAAGCGCTGTCTGTGAAGCCAGGCCCATATATATTTGAGCTAGGCTATACTTGTACTCCTAGAATCTGTGTTTTCATTGTTATACGGTAGGGGGCGCTATTACACATCTTCTGTACAGAATTTCAAAAAAAAAAAAAAAAAACACAAGCGAAGAAACCGAAAACAACAGCTTCCACATGTAATCTAACACGATCATCAGACATAAAACAGCATCAAAACTATGTAACAGAATTGAATAAAATGTCTACCAATGAAGAGGTAATAATGACTGTCAAGCTTTGGGGTGTTGATTGACTCCATCTACATTCTGATTATCATTCTGAAACCAATTCATAGACTTTTTTCAGCTTTTTGTTGCTTATTTCTTTATTTTTTATTTATGAAACTTACCCACATTCAAGTGTTTAAAAAAGAATGCATGAAGCTAGAATAAAATGTTTTTTAATGTTCTTTCTTTCGATGTTTTGTATGTTCAGATATTCATATAAAAACATATACAAATTAATATCTAAATAGGTACTTTACTTAAAGAAAACTTACGAGTATACTTGCAGTATAAAACTACTAAATGAGTAGTTTACTGAGACTATACTTCAAAGTGTACTAAAAATGCTAGTACAAGTATTTAATTTGTAAACTATTAGTATACCTATAAGTTCACTTTTAGTATAGTTTCAGTACAAACTAAAAACATAGATGTAAACTAGTTGTGTACTCAAAGTTTACTACTGTTATACTTAAAGTATACTTAAAAGTATACTTTTATATACTAGAAAGTGGGCCAATTTACTCCCAAGGATTACTGAAATAGTACACTTACAAGTATACTACTAGTACACAGATACTTGTGTACTTACTACATAAAGTATACTTAAAATATCCTTGAAGTATACTACTTTTTGGTAAGGGAAATCCCTTTGGAGAAAATAGAAAGACAAATGAGACAACTGTTGACATGCAGAAAGAATATTGAAGAGCTCATAATGAAATCTATTGCTTGTTCACTTACCAAATCTAAGCACAGTCCAAAACAGTTGAGATCTCTTCTGAAACTCTAGATGAGACACATTTGAGAGTTTACTGTGATATTTTTCTCTAAAGAATTTAATTTAATCCCATTTGAGTCTAGCAGAAACATCTGGGATATTAAGGAGATCTCATTTGTGATTTCCTTTCTTACGAGCATCTTGTTGCTTTAAAAGCAAACAAACATTGTTATTCTGTTCTGAAATGCTGAGGTTTTGTTCAACTGTACTATAATTTGTCAGACAAAACAGCATATACTGTCTTATATGCTGCAGTCGTGGGGCAGTCGTGGCCTTATATGTCTTATATGCTGCAACTAGGGGCAGTCGTGGCCTAATGGATAGAGAGTTGGGCTTCTAACCCGAAGGTCGTGGGTTCGAGTCTCGGGTCCGGCGGGGAATACCACGACTGAGGTGAGACCCTTGAGCAAGGCACCAAAACCCCCAACTGCTCCCCGGGCGCCGCAGCATTGGCTGCCCACTGCTCCAGGTGTATGTTCACTACTGTGTGTATGCACTTGGATGGGTTAAATGCAGAGCACAAATTCCGAGTATGGGTCACCATACTTGGCCACACACCACTTCCCTTTTATTACAGAAATTTTGTGACCTTTTTGTGAAATTTTGTGCTCTTGAAACATACCTGCACCTGTTCTGTGCCCTACACAGTTATCAAGCATTAGACAAATCAATGAATTTGCCATTGGCTGCAGTGTTTCTTACTCTGAAATTCAAGAGCTTCTTCAGCACCTTTAACCTTAAAGATTCCTTCACTGAAACAACAAACAGACACCCACACAGGAAAAAACACCATATATAAACAGACACATAAAACTATTATGGATCCGATCTCTGTAACCCCTGATAGTCAAGTGAGTTCACACATACAGGATGTGAACAGATGGAAAATTCAAAGAGAAAAGACAATAGTAGTCTTAGATGGCACAGGTCATGATCTATATGATCTTCTCAGAAGATCTTAAAGTGAAATAAAAAAATATATATAGATTCTGGCATCATTTACTCACATTTGTACTGTTTTTCAGACTTTTGTCACCTGAACACAAAATACATTTCTAATAAAGTGCTGCTCTATCTTTCTCTTATAATTACAATGAAAGGTGCACCATAAAAATGATCAGAAATGCTGTCCATATGACTCTTGCATTATTTTCCAAGTATTCTGAAGCCATCTGATAACTTTGTTTGAGAAATAGATTGAAATATATACGTCATTGCTCACTGTAACCTGATCACTAATCACTGAGTTCAACATGATTTATAAGAAAATCATTCAGACCATTCATGACACACTTTTTGTGGAGACTGAGTCAGCAAATTTATATAGCCTTAAGTTTTAACCACTACCCCACCCATTAAAATAAAGGAAACTCATTTGCAATTCTGAAACAAATAGAGAAGTTATCCAAGAAGCTAAGCTGGCAGGGGGAGACATTTGAAAAAGATACTATCGCAATTAGATATTTTAGAGCTCTGAAAGCTGCTATGGTAATTTTCCCATCACTCTGGACTTTATGCAAAACTTGACATTTAAAAAGATGAAATGAGGAAGATACGTGTACGGGATAGAGGCTGTGAGACGGCATTTGGACACTAAATCAAAAGGTTGAACAGCCTAATGGACACGCAACAAGGCCTGAAATCTAAGACACAACTGTTTCTCACTACAAAGTCTCACTGTTGTCAGTTCATTAGAGATTGAGTTGCACAGACACTGTTTGAGTTTGTCCCATCAGTGCTGTGCACAACACAGGCTTGAATTTACAACGTTCAAGAGTTTAGGATCTAAGATTTTTTTTTAAATTATGTAATATTTTTATTCAGCAAGGATGCATTAAATTGATCAATAGCGTGTAATGTAAAGAAATGATTTCTGAAGGATCATGTGACTCTGAAGACTGGTGTAATGGATGATGAAAACTCAGCTTTAATATCAAAGAAATACATTACATTTTAAATATATTAAAATAGAAAAGAAAATTATTCACACTATTTACTCTATTTTTATAAATACAGTCTTGGTGAGCATAACATACTTCTTTAAAAAATGTTTTACTGATCCTAAAATTTTGGGAGCATATGGTCTGTTTATCAGTGTAAGATTAAAAAAAAAAATCTAATTAGGTAGGCATGCCTTTAAGAATGCTACAGCAGCTGATTTGAGACTTCAAACAAGGTAGCAGGCAGACTGGAACATTGACAATTTTATTGATAAACTTAGAATGTAACAGAAAGCCTTCCATATAATCTGCAAGCGAGCAACATGACAAAACTAGAACAGTCTTGTTATAATCCAAAAATCTGTCTGTACTGCAAGTGCTAGGTGTAGACGGCTTCACTGATTATAACAAAACTGTTCAAGCTTTGACAAAAATAGCTGAAATAGACTTGGCTTGCTGCTATATTATAGTCATGAATATTAAAAACAGACAAAAGTTCATCCAGTAAAATATTAGCACAAGATTTTCTACCTAATTACCTCTTGTTAACTAGACTAGTCATCTCTACATGTTAAAGCCATAGTTCACCCAAAAAATGAAAATTCTCTAATCATCCTTGTTGAAAAAAACAGCATTTGCTGGTTAGGTATGTTTTGAAGCATGACAGCTGGTTTGAGCTGGTTTAAGCTGAGCAGGAGCTAGTTGATTAGGACCAGCCTAGGACCAGCACATGACCATCTTAAACCAGCTCAGGACCATCTTAAACCAGCTCAGGACCAGCTTAAACCAGCTGCCATGCTTCAAAACATACCTAACCAGCATATGCTGATTTACTCACTCTCATGTTGTTCTAAACCTGTATGACTTCTGTGGAACATAAAAGATTGTGGAACATTAAAAAAAATGTAAATGCAATTATACAATGAAAGTCAATGGCATCCAATGTTATTTGGAATATCTTCTTTTGTGTTCTGCAGAAGAATGAATGTCATGTATGTTTAAAACAGTATGATGCTGAGTAAATGGAAACAGAATTTTCATTTTGAGGTGAGAAAGCAAGTATTTTAACATTGTTTTGCACACATGCAGAGAATTACAAAGAAAATGCTGATCTATTCAACTGGCACCTACAACTTTCAGGCAGCACCTGAAAACCTCAGGCCAGTTGGACTTAAACATCAAGCGTTTTGATCTGCCACAAATGGCACATTTTCAAACGATCTAACCGTAGTCACTAAGTCAGCCTTGGCAGATCTGCAGATGTCTGCCACCAGGTGCCTGAACAGCCTGAAACCGATGAGAATTGTGGAGCAGACTCTTAAACAGAGACCCGATGTGAGCGTTTTCCCCCTCGTGTGGCGGAAAACTTTTGTTTGAACACATGGATTCCCCTGCCATATCCCACATCTGCCATCACGAATGAGATTGGCTTTGTTACGAGTGCTCCGATAAACTCCTGGCAGCACTTTCTTTGCGAGGAGAAAGTGAGTGGAATTTATCAGCGGGTTCATCAGCGGTTTTAACTCTCAGTCAAAAACTGTTTGTGTTGCGGATGTTCAAATGTTTCCAAACGCAGATAAAAACTGTGTTTCAGATTATAACTCGTGATAGTTCAATCTCAATTTAGATTTGTGTTTTTGCCTGTAACCTCTAAGAGTTTTCAGGGTTGTAAGATAAGATCAATTGATCAAAGGGATGTTTATGTCTTTATAAAAGCAGAGGTTGGAGGACTGAGGAGGAGACCGCCGGTTCAAGTGCTCTAAGAGTGTCTTATTTGGAGCTGTAGAATCTCGTCTTGGAGGCGAGACTTGTTTCTGGATTGGCCGGGGCAGATCACATGACCTCTGGCCAACAAGATTAATAGAGCAGCAGAAATGGGGTCGATCAATACCCTGCTGCCTGAAGAAAAATAGCATGGTTTCAATCCACCATTAAATTTGCCCTTGTTGAACTGCTGTTGATCAGAGGGAACACAAACCGCTCTTCGGACTCCATACATGATTGTTAAAGCTTCATTCAGTGCACACTTCTTCATTCTAGGGTGACTTAATCATGCTCCATAGAGAGATAGATAGATAGTCTGTGAGGTTTATATAGTTCCTCATTTCATGACTGGCATGTAATTTAGCATATGGCATCGAATTGAGTGGCATGTTGCTAGATCATCAGTTTTTCTTCAAGGCAGAAAAAGAAATTCACAAGAAAAAGAGGTACACGATTCGCCTCAGGCTGAAAGCCCCACTGGAGCGTGACAGTCTGGGATGCTTGGTATAGACACAGCTGTTGATACACGGACATGTTACATATCATATATACTTCACTGATATGTGAAGGATACAACAGCTAGTGTGTGTACAGTACCAAATGGCAAAGAAACCATGAATAACTTTCTCCAAAAAAACTATTCTGTGATATTTACTCAACCTCATGTCCTTCAAAATCTGTGACTTTCTTCTGTGAAACTTAAAATGAGACATTACACAGAATCTTCAAGCTGTTCTTTGGCATAAAATGAAAGTGGAGCATGATAGCAGATAAATGGCCAATATTAAAATTCAATACTATTTTGTCTAAATAAAATTAGACAAATAAAAATAAAATCAGTAGTTTTGAGTTTTGAGTTTGATAACGGCAAAGGTATGAAAATGAACAAATAAATATACAATATTGACTGATATGTATGTAAAAAAAAGTGTTAACAATAACCAATATGGTCCTCATATATATTATGCATTTATGTGTCAACAATAGTTTTGTGTAAGGAACCGACCGAAGTTTAACTCATTAATGACAAAAACAATCTTGCCAGTAAACAGCAGCAAAAAAAGAAAAGAAAAAAATGTTTGGAGTGACATGAGGTTGAGTAAATTATCACACAATTTTCATTATTGGGTGAACTATACTCTTAATTGACATGATGTTTAAAATGAATTGAGGACCTGGCTGATTAACGATCATCCCCTGAAGATCTGAATGGTAAAAAACAAGGAAACATGACAAGGTGACAAGTACTTGAAACTGATAGTGAAAATGAGAGCAAAGTTCCGTGCACTAATTATCTTTCAGCACTTACACCAGTAGTAGTTTTACACCTCATTATATAAAGCACACCAAGCCTTACTTTACATATTCCTATCTCATGTTCCTTTACACATGCTGATCTTTCACTCCAGAGAGAGTTGAAATTTGATGATGCCTCTTGTTTTACATTTTTTACATGGATAGGCACCTTTACCACAGCCAGAGAACCATCAGAGCATGTAGTTCCCTTTTCACTTAATAAGTTGTCATTTTTACAGGTAACTGGTACAAATGTTACTTGGAAGTGAGACAATTCACGACAGACTGAGGCTAATGCCTGATTCAGAGTTTCCTCCAATGCTGAAAATTGATGTTTGCTAAGCATTTAGAGATGGAAGAGAAAGAAGAAGACTATAGGGGAAAAATAGATCCCTCTATAGTGCAGAACACAAATACACAATCCTGGTGGACGATTTCCAATCTCCAAAACATTTGCTTGATATAACTGAAATGTTTCTAATACTAAGAAAAAAAGTTTGTTTTAGGAACTGTTTTCTGTTGTAGAATGTAGGCTTAAAGTAAAAATATAAATCAAAAGTGAACATATATATAAGTTTATATATATACACACACACACATATATACATATACATATATATATATATATATATATATATATATATATATATATATATATATACATACATACATACATACTTTTTTTTTTTTAATCATTTGCATATATAAAAATCAAGTTGCCATGATTTAAAATCTAATTGTAGCAACTGCACATTTAGTTTAAGAAAATTTAACTTAAGACTTTCAAATTGTTTTACATTGATTTTCATTGTCCAATATGTGCTTCAGCTCATGCTTACTATGACAAACATCTTGAAAAGCAATGCACTTGCTGTCTCAAACTATTAACTACATCACAAGAAACTCACAACACAAGACATAAATAACTGATGAAATACCTTGAAACACCACAGAGATCTTACAGTAAACGGGTAACAACAAACTAACTCATCCTTTTGAGTAGTGAAACAAACTCATTCTGACATCACACGACAACAAGTTACTAAATGTGACAACAAAAATAAACAACAAAGGAAATAAAACTATCAAACAGTCAATTCAAACATATTAAATATTCATGCCCCGGTGCATACTGGGAAGAGACCAAATGGGACTGAACAAAACTATTTTTGTAGGCCTATTTTAAATCACAAAAATGCATTCATCTAACCCACCTGTTATGATTCTTGGATTGATAAAACAAAAAGTGTATAATAATTAAAAAGCTGCATAAAAATTAATCACTCAATTTTTTTAAAAAAAGAAAAAAATGAGGATATTTGATGAGATAATAGAAGATATGCAAGAAAAGAAATAATGTTGGAAATTGTCTTGTACTAGGAGGCCTTTATTTATTCATTCATTCATTTATTTATAGAATATTTTATTATATTGTTTGATTTTTTTTTTTCTTTTTTATGTGTATGTATGTATTTGGGTATTTGTGTGTATGTATGTATGTATATTTTTGATTTTTTTTATTGTATTTATTTATTTATTTATTTGCCTATTGATTGTTGCATGTGAATGTATATGAGCATTTATGCTATAAGTTTGTGTTGATATAACTAGTTATTTTTGTTATGTTGTTTAAGTTAAAAGCAATAAAGAAAAAAACTAAAAACCCTTTAAGTGGCTGTTCACACTAAACGAATTATTGCATTCCACTGCACTGCTTTTCCATTGTTTCTGTATATAAATACACACTGAACAGGCATCTAGTATTTCAACTTAAAGTTCAGAAATTCATCTCTAGACCTTGCACTTTTTTTTTTCCACTGCCCTGCATCAAAAACGTATTCTGTGTGAATAACCCTTAAGTTGTTAGAACTCTGGAATAGTAACTAAATCAAAAAAACTACAATAATCAAATATTTCTTTGGTAAAAGCATTATTTACTTAGATTATAAATGTAATATAAGAATGATTTTTATGAATATAAATTTAAGAATTATTTCTTACAGTGCAATTCCTAAAGTTTTCTTTTTCTCATTGCATATTCTCTTTGGATCAGAATCACCTCACATTACTAATCTAATCGGTTGTTCACGTGCAACAACAATCCACACTAGAATGTTTTGTGACTCAACAGACAATCAGATTCAGCTCATTTAACAAAACTGCACTTAACAATGAGAATCATTTGGTAACTGCTTTGAGCACTATGGCCACATTACATATTCATTCCTCCAAACTGTGCAAAAGAGTGCACATTTTGTATCCCATACGAGTCTAATCCTGCTGCACATTGCATCTTTGATCTCAAAATAATTTTCCAAAACATTTTTACATACCCAATTACACAGTTTAAACAGAGTTCAGCATTTCATTTCATTTTTAAAAAACAAACAACAGCAGAATTCAGCTAAATGTACTTAACTCGCAATATTGAACGTGTGCAATGTGTGCTTCCCCAAAACATCAGGGACACTCGGTCCTTGGCGGCAACACAAAAGCACAGAGAGTGACCGCACTCTGACCGGTTAAACACGCAAAGCAATGCGCCAGTTAAAAGCAAACGGCCTCAACCACAAAGCACAGCGGCCACACTGTGAGACCATCTTGCTTTTATGGAAGGAAGGGGAAACATACTATACCCACTGATTCAGCATTACATATCCAGTCCTACTGCCTTCATCCAATGTGTAGATTTTTCACCTAGTGACAGGCAAGCAATTAAAGCCAACAGCCTTAGCCAGTGTCGGCCCCCTGGCAGTATCAGTAATGACAGCCCTGGAACAGCAGTGGCAAAGAATGGGAAGAGTAATGTGATTAGAGGCCAGAACTGCAATCTTGTCACATGGAGCAGTCCCTGTGTCTTCGTCTCTCTCGGCGGCGACGGAGAACCTGATTTATTGGGCCAGGAAGCCTAGGAACAAAGTGCAAACAGAAACGCAAAGCTAGTTTTGTTGAGTTATAACCACAGAAAACTGCAAACAAACAACCATTTTTCTCCATGCAGGACCACAGAAGATTGCATGGAGCAGTCTGGAAAGTTTGTTTCGTAGTCACTATACCCAAAACACAGGTCTGCTGGGAGAGGCATCACGAAGATAGCGCTTTTGTGAACCTGCACTCCACAAAGAAACAAGTGTGAGTGTGTATACACGTGTTTGTGATTTATAACCTGAGCGGAGAGCTGGTTTCCATAGCAACTGGCGTTATCTCTTTGATAGGAGTTGGCTGACTGGAACCTCGTTGTGCAGGAATAAACCTCACCTGAGGCTCTGAGGCATTTAAAAATAGAAACCATCGAATTAGCGTCCGTACGTGAAACCTGTCGCAGAGCAGAAAACAAGAGCTGCAGAATCTGATCTTAATGTGGGTGAGGTTTGTGGATGAGAGAGAAACTGTGATTTAGGTGTTTGTCGTGACGTAATTAATTGTCAGGGTGCAAAGCTATCTTGAGGAAAGTCAAAAACTAAATGTCTACTCAATAAGGCCTATTATGAGAAATGACAAAACAGGTTGTTTTTTTGACACATACAATTAACAGTCGTGTTCTGACAAGATCTTCGTAGTGTCTGAAAATTAAATATGTGTTCATATTCACAGTTTCAGGCACACGTGACTTAATCAGAGACTAGAAATGCAATTTCTCCTCACTTTAATTTCAGTTAGTCTGTTCTAACCTGTATTTATCTGTATGACTCATGATGAAAGAGTTATTTAAAAAAAATAGGAACAGTGGCTTAAAATAAATATAAGTTTACATTACAAAAATGTACCATGGTAACCATAGTTTCTTCCACAATGCCATAGTTAGCTATTTAAGTTATTGCCATCACAAATACATATTGACAGAAGGATTTTAAGTTTGTGTTTGGAGGAAACCTCAATAATATATGATTTACACTAGTAACAATAATTTACCAGGTCACAGTGGGGAATTTCTCCTTGAATCTCCTTGAGAGTGTTCTGTTTTTCTCCATTATAGCCTAAATTCTTTTTTGTTGACAATTTTCAAGTTGTCTGAGCAGCTGCTTCGAAATCCTCAACGAGAGCTGCCAACTCTCACGCATTCAGCGTGAAACTCACGCAATTGACACTTTTCTCACGCTCTCACGCCACACGTCCATTTTCTCAAACAGTGAAAACCACTATCAACCAAGTTGAAAATGTAAACAAATTTGATAAAGGATCCGGTTTCTATTTACATCGTGTTTTTTGTAGCGTTGAGCAATGCAGCCAATCACAGACGTACCTGTTGATTCTTGAACACCTCTGATTGGCCATTCCATTCAAATGAGTCTAAATGCCAGATTTTGTTCGCGAAACCTCTCACTGTAACTCGATGTAAATAAGAGGTTTATTGATTATAAAGGAACTTTGTGAGATCGCTATTAACTGAAGTAAGTGCCACCTTTTTAATGATTATAAAGGATTGGCTGTTTGCGCACTTTCTAGGCTAAATATAGCCTAATCCGTTCACAAATTGAATAAAAGTTTTAGTTTTTCATGATCCCTCATCATCCTCATCATAAATGCGGGATTCATTTTGGGAGAAAAATATAATTTGTCAAAATAGATGTTCATTATACAATGTAAAATATCACGCACCAAAGAGAGCTACACTGTTTTGTTGAAGGTAATATTTCACTAGATACAACTTTCACAACTACAACTTCAAAATGTCTGATACCCAAAATAGTGCACTGTATTCGGGGATAGGGGGCGATTTCGGACACTTCACCCTTATTTTATTAAATTAAGGTGTTTTTGAATGAACCAGATGAGTGAATGAATATTTTAAAGGAATCGAATTGATAAACGAAAATCCCCACCACTCACAGTTCTATATGTATAAAATCTAGTAGCTTCAATGCAGTGTGCAGTATTTAGCATACAACTGACAGCAGTCTGATTATTGTAATTATATTATGATTATACTGATATACTTTACATGAATGGAATTACTTGCATTCAAAAAAGGAATCAGCTGCCCTTTCTATTTTTAAAAAAAAGTACAAGTCATATCGCAAGGGGAAAGTACTAAAATCTGACTGCCCAGGTAAATAAAAGAGCCTGTCTATTTTCAGTTCATCTGTCAGAGTGCTTCAGTGGAAGAGCAGAGCATCCGTCTGAGTGCTTTTCCTCCACCCAAAAAGACGAGCAGTCCACTTGGAGTCTCCTTCAAGATTGAACAACTGCAACACAATTGCTCCGGCCCTTCACAGAGATTACTGTACTTCAGAACAAATGACGGGCTTGTCTGTTTTACGGCTCGAGGGACTGCGGAGGGTGGTAGGTGCAAGATCGGGGTGAAAGAATTGGCCTTTCAGTAGCCTCCTATGGGATGTGTGTCAGCGCACATGGTTCTGGAGACCCGGCAACCGACTGTGGCTACTTGAGCCAGTGGCTTTGGAGTTAAATCCAGAGTCTAAGCCTTAGGCCAGCATGGAGAGGAGGCCAGAGCTTTGTAGTAGGATTTGTCAGAAGAACAATATAAGCATGAGTTTGTCCTTTGCTCTGCAGGCCCATGTGGGAGAGAACTAGAGTTTCAGACCCACTTCTGGCGAAAAAGACTGAGATATTTAGGTCTCAGTGTGCTGGATGTGCATTTGGTGATATTATTCTCTTATTTTCTGTGTGGGCATCTGTGGACATCATGTGGGTGTGTTTGACTCTTGAGGATATATGTATATAAATACATGGAATTGCTTGTGTAATATTAGTACATACTCTGATTTGCTAAATGTGGAAGTACTGCAAATCTTAGTTAAACGGTCAGCATTAAAAGTTTAAGCTGCATTTCATTTCATGCCTCGCTTGATGACATTTCAAAAGCATTTTTGGAAAAACGGACACAAGGTTTCAAGGTAAAACCACAGGTTTTCATCTTTGTAGATAAAGTCACAGATCACTTCCCTTGACAGCATTCAAAGTAAGGTCACTTAAACAAAACGCAGGAAGCGATGAGAAACGACATGAGCATTTTGGTATTTTCAAAATTCTGTGCATTTGCTTGGATAAGTGTAACTTGCACTGCAGATTTGCTAGACTTGCTGTTGCCATGGCGCTTCACATGATGTCTAAATCTGTGTGCTGCATTCCAAACCGGTTCAAGGATCTCGACCGGATGGCGGTGCAGGAACCCAACCAAGCCAAAAAACTAAAGAAAAGTCTGAACTAAAACTAAAGACAAAAAGTCTAAAAGAAATATAAAGGAGCCCTACAGAATAGCAATTAGGAGGAAGACTCAGCAGTGCATTTTATTTTAACAATTTAGGGTAGTCTTTGAGGAAAACACAACAGATCTTTCAGAGGATTTGAGATCAGAAACCGCAAAGCACTGCATGGTGTAGATTTCTGCTCTGTGCCTTAGGGCTTTCCACACTACATCAAAATGAAAGATTGAATGCCATCTCCCACTGGAACACAACTGCCGCAGCGCCACACTCAACACTCAAATGATTGCAAATACTAAGATCAACAGTGTATCTCACATAAATCTAAACATAAAAATGTCACTTGCACTAAATACCATGTGTTCTGGTCTCATTGACTGAATTTGGAATAGCATACTAGCATAATACTCTTACTATTTCTGCCATATCATTATATGGAAGAGTTTAACTTTATGTAAATGTGTGGCAACTACCAAAGGGAGTGCAGAAAGCCACATGATAAAGTCAGTGACCAAAGACAGGTTCAATTTAAAATCTCAGAACTTTGCTGCCAGGAGTTCTATCTAGTCATTTTATAATTCTAGAAAAGACATTTGTTACCAGGAGTTTGAACTCACAAGGACATTTGACCATTCATTGGATCTTAAGTCCAACGCCTTAACCACTCAGCCATCCTGGTGTTTTTGTCAGGTTGTAGTTGTAAAAATTACTCTTTTAATTTGGCTTCAAGTGTCTGTTTTAAATGTTTAATTCGCACACAAACATCAAATTGAAAACCTTCATTTAATTACCAGGAGTGGGGTTTGAAGGACACAAGGACATTTGTCCACTGGAGCTTAAGTCCAACACCTTAACTACTCAGCCATCCTGGTTGGGACACAAAGATGCTACTGTAACAGACCTTCAAATTTGCATCTACCCCCATATGCTGTAATTTTAAATGCTTAATTTGCACACAAACATCAAATTAAGAACCTCAATTTAATTACCAGGAGTGGGGTTTGAACCCACGAGGACATTAGTGCATTGGACCTTAAAGGGACAGTTCACTCAGAAATTAAAATTATGTCATCATTTACTCACCCTCAAGTAGTTCCAAACCTGTATGAATTTCTTTGTTCTGCCGAACACAAAGGAAGATATTTTGAAGAAAATTTGTAACCAGGCTGTTTTGGGGCACCATTGACTTCCATAGTAGGAAAAAAAAAAATACTATGGAAGTCAATGCTGCCCCAGAACTGCTGTTTCCCACATTCTTCAGAATATCTTCCTTTGTGTTCAGCAGAACAAAGACATTCATACAGGTTTGGAACTACTTGAGGGTGAGTAAAGGATGACAGAATTTTCATTTTTGGGTGAACTATCCCTTTAAGTCCATCGCCTGAACCACTCAGCCATCCTTGTCTTTCTGAACAGCTTGTAGTTGACAAATGTCTGCTTTGATACACACTTAGGAGTTGGTTTTCTCTCATCTCTGTAAAATCCTCATTATGGAATAATCATAATGGATTTATGGTAATTCATAATGGAATAATCATTTGCTACCAGGAGCGGGGGTTGAACACAAAAAGACATTTGTCCACTGGAGCTTAAGTCCAACAACTTACCCACTTGTCCACTCGGGTTGGACGTAATAGCTACTGCAGGCATAAATTATATTCTTTATTTATTTTTACAGCTATAAGTCAGCTTCAACAACTTCTGCAGTCAGAAATTATATTCTACATTTATTTTTAGATGATATAAATCATTATTTAATTACCAGGAGTGGGATTCAACCTACAAGGACATTTGTCCATTGGAGCTTACGTCCAATGCCTTAACCACTCGGCCATCCTGGTCACGTTCCACTCAGTTGGACTTGTAGAAATCGCTCCTCTAACATAATTTTGAGTGCCTGTTTTCAAACATCCCTTTCAGATAAAGCAGATTTCTGCACTAATTCGTGCAATAACTGCCATTTACTACCAAGATTGGAGTTTGAACCCACGAGGACTTGCATCTATTGGGTCCAAAACCTCAACTACACAGTTATGCTGGCCATTTTTCTAAGGCTTCTTGCAATTGTCTTGTATTGATATAGAAGTTCAGAGGACAGTACTAATCACTTCTTAACATTATAGTCCTTATTCTGCATTATTTACAATGGACTTTTGTCCATTAGATCTTAAGTCCAACGCACTCACCATTCCTGGTCAACTACAAACACTTTTGTAATCAATATAACGCTACTTCATTGATCAAAGTGCGTCAGTTGGATTGCTGTATCATTTATAAGATGCAAAATTAGCACCGGCACTGAATAATGAAAAAAAAAAAAAACTATTTAAAATTTACAGAATTAATGTATAAATGCTTTTATTTCTGTGTAAATAAATGTTGCATAATGGATGTTGACATGAAGAGTGAAAATGAGCCTTGATCAATGCAGAAGCAGACATCTAGTTGAAACTCACCAGTTGACCGAGCTCACCAAAGCAAACTTAACACCAATCCAGTCGGTTTAATTTCTCCATTACAACAAGAGTCACGGACAGATGCACTCTTGAGACTGGAGTCCCCTGTGAGCCTCACAACTCTGCTTTTTAAAGAACAAAAACTGTTAAACTAGCCTAAGTGACACACACTAGTGTCAGTGAACAAGTCAGTTAAGCCATTTATAAGGGACTCCCACACCCGCTTATTAAAAGACCCTGGTTTCATTGAGCTGTGCTCAATCATTCTGCCTTTGAAGCTTGGGGGAAGGAATCTTGCTATTGATCTAAAAATCAAACTGTTCTCACATGACCGCTGAGAAAAAACACTGACCACTGACAGAACGCTAGCGCTGCACGATCACCCACAGATAAAGTGTGTAACAAAATCATTTATTCATGTCCTAAGCGTACTATTCAACTATAACACCATTATTCAGACTCATTTAGTGAATAAAAACTAGCATTACCTGCACAGCAGTTCACAATCCCTTATTAAAGAGGTAACTTACCATTATATTATTTTAAGTAAGTTGAATGAGGACATTTATTCTTTTATTCTCATTTTCTTATTGCTACTCTTATTAGGAGCAGGTGTTACTATGAAACATTTATTTAAAATAAAGATTCTTAAATAGTTCTGCAAAGAATCCTTTTCTTATGAAGAACTATTTCTTCTGTATAGTGTTCTTTCTTTAGCTATTTGATTCTTTAAAACTTCTCAAACTCAAACTACTTTAAAACTTCAAACTGGGCTCTGGGGACTCTTAGGGGGTGTCAGAGAAAATGTCAGACAAAAAGAAATGTTTTAAATTTACTGAACTGAATTAATGTTCTGCTTTCTAAATTTTAACAGTACTTTTAACAGAGCAGCACTTTTTTTGCAGTGGAATATTTTTCTGTAGAGTTGCTTTTAAATAGTGATTGTAAATTGTTTATTTTTAAGAGCTTACATTTTACAGATAATATTATAATGAATATTTTTGACTTTAGTGCAGTGACAAAGTCCAATACAAAAATTAGTTATTTAATTTTACAGACATGTTGTATTTATAGTATTACACTTTTTTTTTTGTATTTATATATTTATTTATTGTGAAAAGCAAACCAGAAATATAATTTATTTTAACATTACATCTAACATTAGTGGGTAGAAATAAAGATCAAACAAGAGTTTATATTCTCCAGATAATATTTCAATAAATATTTTTGGCTTTAGTGTAATGATAAAGTCCAATATAAAAGTCAGTTATTTAACTCTATAAATATTTTGTATTTATAATATATGTTTGTTCCCTTTTTTAACAATATAAATGCCATTTTACACCCACCTAGTTTAGGAAGTGGGAATCATCATATTTGTGACTCAGTGTCAAAAACCCAGCATATGCTTTCAAAAAATAAAAAGAAAGAAAGAAAAGGTACAGAGCTAAGGAACAAAAAGTTTCTGTGTGGAACTTTTAAAACAAGGTTCACACTTTTGACATTTCCCATTGCTCATAATAATTGGATACAGGATTTAAGGTGGTCATTTTAAAGAGATTGCACAAAGAAAAGCTGATTAAGTATTTTAGGGCTGAGCATAAGTAGAAAAAAAACTTAACTGGTTATAGAAAGCTTCTAAAGATTTATTGGCTTCCATGACCCTTCCAGTTCTAAAAATCAAATTCCCTGATATTTTCCAGTTTTCCATGAGCGTGGGAACCCTGAGAAAAGTTCAGCATCAGACTATAAAACATGTAATAAACAAATTTACATTCAAATTTCTAAGTATCTTTAGATTCCGACATCCTAGAAGCAGTAAAGGGTGATCTGAATTGTTACAGGTGTCATGACCTTTCATACAAAGTAATAACTGCATAACGCAAAGACACATATAGGTTAAAATGAGATGTAGACAGCATGACAAAGTTTTTCCTCTCTCCCCTGCATCACCTCTGTGAGCACAATGCCCGAGCCGGTCCCCTCTGAGCTGTAACTCTGTCCTGTTATCCCAGCACTTTTTCCTCTGGAGACGGATCAATACAAAGGCTTCATCATTCCGTTCATCAGAGACAGACACCACTAATGAGGCTCAGAACAGCTGACTGCTCACTTTCCACTGAGCGGGAAGAACCATAGGGGGCACGCAGGGTTACATTGGGCTACATACACGTTGGACACAATTATTGGTACCCCTAAAAATTCTTATGAGTAAAATATCTCTGAAGTATATTCCCATTCATATTCACAGTTTTGAGCACTATGAACATGAAATTATCCAGCCATGGCTTCCTGTTTCACAGAAATATAAATAGGAGGAAAAACAAAGCCCAAATTCCCTTAATCATCCATCACAATGAGAAAAACCAAAGAATATATTTCTGATGTGCAGCAAAAGATAACTGAGCTTCACAAATTAGTGAAGTGGCTTTAAGAAAATTCTCATTTCCACCATCAGGGCAATAATTAAGAATTTCCAATCAACATAAAATGTTAGGAAACTGCCTGGAAGAGGACGTGTGACTATATCGTCCTAATGCACGGTGAGAAGGAGAGTTTGAGTGGCCAAAGACTCTCCAAGGACCACAGCTGGAGAACTGCAGAAAATAGTTGAGTCTCGGGGTCAGAAAACCTTAAAAAAAATTGTCAAACAGCACCTACATCACCACATGTTGTTTGGGAGGGTTTCAAGAAAAATTCTCCAAGCTCATCCAAAAACAAACTCCAGCATATTCAGTTATCAGACACGACTGGAACTTCAAATGGGACTGGCTTCTATGGTCAGATGAAACTAAAAAATGAGCTTTTTAGCAGCAAACACTCAAGATGGGTTTGGTGAACACAGGGATAAAAAGTACCCCATGTGTACAATGAAATATACTGCTGTATTTTTGATGTTGTGGGCCTATATTTCTGCTGGAGGTCCTGGACATCTTGTTTAGACACATGGCATCATGGATTCTATCAAATACCAACAGATAAAAAATCAATAAGTGACTGACTCTGTTAGAAATCTTATAATGGGCCGTGTTTGGATCTTCCAACCGTACAATAATCCAAACACAAACCTCAAAAACAACACAAAAATGGGTCACTGAGCACAAAACCAAGCTTCTGCTATGGCCATTCCAGTCCTCTGATCTGAACCCTATAGAAAATGAGTGAGGTGAACTGAAGAGAAGCACCACCAACATTGAGCTGGAATCTAAAGGGTCTGGAGTGATTCTGGATGAAGGAATGGTCTCTGATCTCTTGTCAGGTGTTCTCTAGCCTCATCAGACATTATAGGAGAAAATTTAGAGCTGTTAAACTGGCAAATCGAGGTTTCAAAAAGTATTGAATAAAAGGGTGCCGTTGATTGTGGCCAATGTGTATTAGAGAAAAACATTTATTTCATAATGATATTTCCCCCCATTTTAAATTCTTATTATCCAATGAAAGGTTAGATTTTTGTGAATTTTTTAAATAAAAGATCAAAAGGATTTACAATGCAGATTAATTTTCACAGCCTTCTTTGATCATATTTACCAAGGGTGCCGATATTTTTGGCCATGACTGTAGTTATATATCCATTTCAATATGGCCAAGTTTGAGATGAGAAGAAATTTTATGCACAGTTGCATTGATGTTGAGTGTAACTGTGGAAACAACCGGATACTCATTCAGCTGACAAAAAAAACTACACAAGACCTAGGGAAAGACAGTATGTTCTCATGGTGTTTTGCAAAGCACTACTGCCACCATGAGGTGAGGAACAGAACATATTACTAAAATTAATAAATATATACACATAGACCCTTCCTTAAGGCTGAATTTTACACACGCAATTACTTTTAACTTCTGAATAGGTACAATCTTACCTCATTGGGTTTGAACCAACAACAACACTTATCCATTGGATCTTACATCCAACACTGTAACCACTAGGCCATCACTGGTTTCAATGACCCATGCACTCTGAATTTGATTGTTCACATGTTCAGCTGAACACTTAAACGTGCTTGTTCAATCTAGAGCAGCTCGGGAAACGACTGTTTGCTTACTATGAAGATTTTTATACTGTGTAGACCAAGTAAAGCATGTACAACTGAGCTGCAGCTTATACTCTTTTAAAAAATAAATAAATAAAAATCACACCTCTGCTATCAGGAGCAGGGTTTAAACCCACAAATACATTTGTTCATCGGATTTTAAGTAAACTACCTTAACCACTTGGCCATTCTGATTAAAGTCATTGCCATTTTTCCCCAATCAGAAAAAAACTTAATGATGGATTAGTAATAAATGAAACCATCTTTATGTACTGATTTTTGTATTCTTTCTGCATTGATTTGTATTAAGTTATTAGTTGTGATTATTACCTAAATAACACCAGTAATGGGCTTTAAGTAAATAGGGTCATAACAGTCTAAATTTGCTCAGCTGCTCCAAAAAATAAACGAAATTGTTTGGAAAAAGTAATTTTAAACCAAGAACACATTCTTTTTAGTTTTTGTTTCATTTGAATGCAACACTTTGAAATCTGCAGTTTTAAAATAGGATTTAATGTGTTAGGTTTAAGAAGCTAAATTTGTAGAAAATGTTCAATTAAAATTCAAATTCAGCATAAATGTTTCAGTTTTGTCATTATACTGAAAACATTCAAAGTGTTGTCTCCATCCACAATTTCAAGTGATAAGACATTAAAAAAACACTTCAGATATGCAAATATGAAAAACCAAGAACGGATACATGAAGAGAAATTGTCTTTAATGTCTTTTTTCTATGTTAATGAGTGATTTATACAAAAAAAAAAAAAAAAGACAATTTGCTCCAACAAGAAAGAGAACTGCATCATTGTAAGATACTGTCAGAATGGATGCTTTAGATTTACTGAATGTTAAAATTCACATTAGTATGGCGTCGCATAACTGAAAACATCAGTGGCTAAGCTACTGTATGACAGGAACTGGCAACACCGTGGTGGAACAGAAGAAGGATCAGCACAAGAAGCACATTTCAAGCATTATTCCCGTCAGATAACGTGGATGGCCTAAAGGTCGTTTAGAGTGATGGTTCTTAAAAGCAGTTTATAAATTTTAAAAATTCCAAGATAAACTGAAATAACCAGTTGCCAGACAAAACTAGGAAGAAAAAAAGATTGGGAGATGGAGAATTCAAAAGTAAAACCCACTCAAGAAGAATAGCAAGGCAACAGCACCTCAAAAAACTCGGGTAACCACACAATGGCCTTGAAGAAACTATGCAAGACTGGCAGCATCTTTTCAACGTCGATCCTTCCGATCAGACTTCCGATCCCTCTCGCTTCTGGAGGACCTCCTCCCTGACCTGCTTCCTTCCGAACCAGTCCTCTTCCTGTCAGGTTTGGAGTTCTTGTCTTTGGAGCCCTTGCCTTCTCGTCCGCTGCCTTTTGAGGACTTGTGTCCCCTCTCGCTGCCGCTCTTTCTGCGCTCCCTGTCCGACAGTCTCCGGCGGCGTTTGTGGTCTCGGCCGTCTCTATCCCTGCCATGACTACGGGAGCGTGAACTGGAAGACGACGAGGAGGAGCCAGAGGAACTGCTACTGGAGCCACTGGAAGAGGAGCTGGATCCACTGGAGGAGCTTGAAGAGGAACTGGAAGAGGAACTGCTGCTACTTCGGCTCTTGCTCCTCTTGGCGCGGACTTTGGCCCGTCCGCGAGCCTCATCGGTTTCCTCGCTAACTTCCTTTGTGTCTGCTTTGGCTTCTTGTGGTTGGACTGATGGTTCTTGGCTTTGCTCTTGAGGGATTTCTGGGTCAGGCTCAAGCTGTGTCTGTTGGGTCTCAGGCGCCGTGTCATCTTGTTTGGTGTCACGTTCCGTCACACTAGGGGTCGGGACGTCCAGTTGAGGCTGTTTACACTCCTCAGGCTGTATTTCCATGTGGCTTTCAGGAGTTTGCTGAGAGTCTGTTACAACGTCCTGCTGAGTCTCGTTCTCTGTCTCCTGCTCTTCCTCCTTTTGAACATTACCTACCTCTTCAACTGTGGCTTCTGGACTCTCAACCTCTAACTTACCCTGTGCCTCATCCTCCCTCACAACTTCTGTAACCTTCATCTGCTCTTCCCCCTCTTCCTTAGCCTCACTTGTTCCTACATCCTCCTCCTCCTCATCTTCCTCCTCTGCCTTCTGCTCACTGTCCTCTTGTTTATCCTTCTCCTCACTCTGCTCCTGCTCTTGATCCCCCTCCCTCTCCCTCTCCCTCTCCCCCTCCCTGATCTCTGAGCTCTCCTCTCCTTCCTCCTCGACTACATCTTCCTCCTCGTCCTCCATCTCCACATCATGTCTGTTACCTGTCCGCCCTACTCCAGCCTTACCCTCCTCTTGATCTTCTTTCTTCGTCTCTTCAGCCCGACGGCTATCCTCCATTTCTCTGTCACCTGTCCTCTGGGACTGACGCCTTGGCCGAGCCTCCATTTTGTTGAGTTGCTCTGCAAAGGCTTCACGTCTCTCATCAAACACACCTTGGAAATTGAGGGCAAAAAACATGAGATTTTAAAATCAATGGTGGAAAAAGGTAGAAAAAGGACAGACGTTAATATCCAAGGGAAAGTCTTTTTTCAGCAAAAATCATAATCCATACATATTTTTACAAGAATTAGCAAAATGTGGTTTGAAATAATTTAAGATGGAATACAGCATGTCACACCATGGTACGTCAACTTCTGCTCAATCAGTAAAACGCACACATCTTGATTTATTTAATCCAGATTTTTACTGCGTTTTAGTTGTTAAATACTAATAACTTTAGTATTTAACAACTTTTTGTTGCCCGAAGCTAATATCTTAGAGCATGGTGGCCAAGAAAAAAAATAATATACATACATATATATATATATATAGGTAATCACTCATTTAATTTAAGGATAGCAATCAACATGCTGTGATAAAATTAACATTTAATATAATATTGACTAAATAATTTGAAAATGATTTAACATTTACACATTTTAGATGGCAACATCTGGTAAATGCAGGAGTGTAAGGACACATTTGCACTATAAATGTAATGAAGTCAAATGTACGTCCCGGACCACAAAAACTGTAAATACCAGGTGTAAAAAAGGTCTAAAATATCTGAATCTACACAAAAAGAGGAAGACAGCAGAAGTCAATAAATAAAAAAAAAATAATTAAATTTATAAAAAAAAAAAAAAAAAAAAAAAAAAAAAAAAAAAAAACACACAGGAAACTTAAACTTACCATTTAATTTTTTCTGAGACTCCTCCAGGAGCTTTTGAGTAGCGGAGCACATTCGCCCGGGCAGGTAGAAGATCGGGGGCTTGGTCTTCGTGCGAATGAACTTAATGAGCTTTGAATTATGTGCATTCCACTCTTCTTGCTGAAACACATGAGAACACCATAATGCATGGAAAAGTCAGACCAAGAACAGTCTATCCAAATAAAACTACTGCAGGTATACATTAAAAAGAGCTGCTGTCTCCCTGCAGCTGTGAGACATACCAGTTGAGCGAGCTCCACTTTGTGCTCCAGAAGCCGCAGCTCTGTTTGTTTGGCACGTCTTTCATCAAAGAGCTCTCTCCTTTCACTCTCAACTTTTTTACGCTCCTGTTCTGCCTGCACTTCCAATTTTTGCTCAATTTCTTGGCGTCTTTTTAACTGGAGAGGGAAAATAAACAACAAAGTTTTAAAATTAAAGCAGCACTTTGTTTCAGATGTGGTTTTACTTGTGTTGTGTGCAATTCACTGACTCGATCTCAGCTTGAAGTGAATACAAATAATGTGGGTTGGGAATAATTCAGCTTTGAGGACCAGATGAGAAAACTAATATTCTTTATTCTAGACAAATGTGTCAAAAACATAGCCTCACAAAGGAAACAAAAAATAGGACACAAAGCACATTTTTTAAATTCATGGCATATACCTACCCGCTCTGTGGACACAGTAGACTCTTGTTTAAACTTTTGCAATGTTCCCATCAATAGGCCAAACATGCGCCGGTTTCTGAATGAGCGGATAAAACAGTTAAATTCCAGGATTAATTAGTCATTCAAGCAAATTTGCGGTGAAAAACAAAGAAATAAATGATAAAAAGCCCAAATCAATAGCAGTACCTCTGCTTTCCTCTCTCATCCATTGTCTGATCTTGAATAAGATCGCGGCGCGTACGTTCTTTGGAGGTAGCAACCACAGATGACTGCAACGCTGGCTGTAGATTAAAAAAAATAGAGCAAGGTTACTTTAAAAACATAAGGGGGAAAATCTAAGTAAAAAAAAAAAATACATTTAGTCTGCATACTTTTTTGACATCGTCATCATCCTCAGCGTCGCTGTCATGGCGTGAATCTCTCCTGGCTCGCTGATCCCCTGCCAGCCTAGATTGCCATAAACAGTTTGTAAATACATCTGAAATCATTCTAAACACAGAAATGAACATATTTCATAAAATCAGGAAACTGGTAAGCGATGTCTCACCTCAAGAGTGCCCCTTCGATGTCTCTCTGTTTGGCTGGGGGTCCTACACCACTATCTGAGAGTCCACGCCTGATAGGGGTTGACATATTAAGAACGAATCCAACATGTATTTATTACAAGCACTTTCTAATACAAGAACAGATTCTTACCTCAGCAAATTGATTCCACGCCCCCTACCTCCACCTGGGCCTGTGATGGTCAGTCTCCTATTTTGACCCGGTCTGGAAAAGGCAAAAGGTAGAAGATGCACAGTTAATAATCATACCTTTATAGAAAAGAACAGCATATCAAACCCCAACTATGACTGTATGACTTCTTGATCAGCTATGTACACAAGCTTCTCAATCACACAGTCTAGGTCAGTGGATATTAATATTTAAAATATATAGCCACAGACATGGACAACACTAAATATAAAATAATTTAGTAATTGCAGACCCAATTAATTGATGGTATATGCTTTTGTTGAAGCTGTAAGCCTGTGTTATCACAACTTATTTTTAAATAATGGAAATAGATTGTCTAATCAAATCCTCTTCAGAATGAGATTGGCCCGACCCCTTAATACCACCTAACACCTAACAAATCACGTCCACTGCTGTGATGTACTTAAAACCCATTGGCTGTTAAATAAGGACAAGTCTTTCCTGCCCAAGCTACATGTTGCAAATAAACATGCACTTCTAAAGCGATCAAGAGAATCTTTAAGAACATTTGTTACTTTTGTAAGATAAACAACTACTGTGTTGGGTCGCTGCTATCCAAAGTAAAGCTCTTAAAGCAAATCCACCAACACACCTCACTTTCCATTCAAACAAAGCAGGACTCGTGTATCACCTTTACAATTTGCAACTAGATAAACTCTAAAGATTAATCTTCGAAGAGAACCTTGTTTTTAATTTGATTAACACGACACCGAGGCTAGATTTCAAACCAGCCTTCATTATGAAGGATTCAGGTGCAGAAAGGGTTTTATGAGGCGTGTCATTGTGCTTTCAAACACAAACTGCAGACTTGCTGCTAGCTTTCCAGCACATTTATTTATTGCGGCCTGGGTGATTTAAATAGCAGTGAGACATCACTGCACAGATTTAAAGATTAATTAGTGTAATACATCGTTGTTTTAATCGCTGAAATTAAACGCATGGGATTCTTTAGCTTGCGAGCTAGCCGCACTCTTAGCTTGCTTACAGGGCCTGGCTTATTTTTCCCCAAACAAATGTGTTACTGATTAAAAAGATTTAATTAAACAATACCTTAATTCGCTCGGATCTCTGCCGGTTAGTTTTCGAATATTTTCGTCCACGCTCTTCAAGCTTTCCTTGGCTTTTTCCAGCTGGTCTTGCAAACTTCGCACGGCCACCGCCATCTTGCTCTTCGTCTTCCAGCAGCGCGTGGAGCGTCAGGCGCGCAGCACTGATCACGTGGGCTGCAGTGTTGGGCTAGTTACTCAAAGAATGTAATACTAGTTACTGTTACTCCTTTCAAAAGTAATATTGTTACTTTACTTATTACTTTCTGGCAACAGTAATTAGTTACATTACTTTTTCTTGTATCAATCTTCCACATAAAATTCTTCTAGAATGTTACTAACAACATATTTCTGCCTCATTTGACCAAAATCAACAAGTTATTACAAACACTCAATAGTGACCGATAGTAACATTCAAGTAGAAGTGTTGTATTAGTCTCGTTAATTGTCATGTGTAGCTTGAAGCTAATTGTAATTTCTCCGTTACCCATATACGATTATATTTCATTATGTAGTTTATCAAATCACATAAGTTTGTAAGAAACTGTTTAATTTTCCAAAAAGATTTTTAATTATAGTAGTATAATGTGCCACATGCTGATCAGAGGGATGTGGGTGGGATGTAATGCCAGAGTAAAGTAAAGCCACAATTTCAGATCAATGTTCAGATCATCTTTTTTCCTGACAAAATCAATATATTGCAATATTTTTATCTGCTAAATGTAAGCTTTTCCATATTCCAAGCTTGCCTGCTGCACTGGGGACATCACATGCATGTGCAAGTCATGAAAATTATGAAAATAATCTAGGAATTATTTGATTGTAGGATTTTAAATCAGCGGGGTTGAGGCATCAAAAGTTACTAACTAAGCTGTTTTATGGATGGTAACTGTAATATTATTACTTAAATCTTATTAGTAATTAGATACACAACTAGTCACTGCAAAAAGTAATATTATTACAGTAACTAAGTTGTTACAGATGATTATGACAAATTAATTCAATGCAATGCCAAACTTTTCTTATCCGATGCAAACGTTTTTGTGTCCCAAAGTTAATTTTTAATTCAATTAAATTTCAACCCTTATTGCAACATTTGTTATATCAGATTTTATTATATGACTGATAATACTGCCATTTTCACATATAACAGGGTTACAAATGTGTCGATTTTTTAGTCATGAAAAATATTACAAATATTCAAGAAACCCCATAAATTGTTACAGTATTGTCATGTTTCCTTTATTATTATTATTAGTAGTAGTAGTAGTATTTTGGCCAGACAGGCTCTTGAAAATGTTGTCTCTTCATCTAGCATACCACTTCTACGACATTTACAGATATCTTTTTTATTTATTTTCACTCATATAAAGACTGTAGATATAGGCTATATTCAGATAGACATATAGATATATCCTATCCTTTGTTTTAAATAAATAAAAAATTTTTGTGAATGTAATATTGGTCATGGCATTCAAAGTTTTCACTGAAAATACCATATTTTATACATGTATAGTACAAAACTGTTTTGAAAATTTCGGCCAAAACTATGAATACCATGGTATTTTTTTGCAAGGGATATATATATATATATATATATATATATATATATATGTAATATGAAATATTTTTCAGTTTATGTCACTTAGTTATTTAACAATTTTGGCTGAAATTATGATTGGCATAGTATTAGCAAGGAAAATATTTTTCATGATATGTCTTTCAGATTGTTACTTGAAATGTACTATCTTACACTTTTTGAAAGAGATTACATTTTTTATGATGTTACTTATGAGTTATTTAAAAAAAATTCTGCCAAAACTATGAATATTATGGTATTTTTTGCAAGGGAAATATATATATTATATATAGCCTATATATTAATATATTATATTATATATTCCTAATATGAAATATTTTTCAGTTTATGTCACTTTGTTATTTAACAATTTACAAAACTATGATTATGAAATCATGATTGCCATAGCATTATTTGAAAGGAAATATTTTTCATTACATGACATCTTTCAGATTGTAACTTGATATTTACTTAACATTTCTTATGATGTCACTTTTGAGTTATTTAACCATTTTGGATGAAACTATGATTAGTACTTTTTGCAAGAGAAATACCATTTTTATTAAATTTTAATTAAAAATAAGGATGATTTTCAGTTAGTCCTTTAATAAATCTGACATGGTTTTATTTGGCAGACATAGCACAACAAGACCATGCCAATGAAATACCAATAAGCCAAAGATGTTTGTGATGTTTTATGTCAGAAATTAAGTTTTATTTGACAGTAACAATGCTTTAATGGACAGTAATTTAAAGGTGTAACAGTTGTACTTTAATATTACGTGGACATCAACGCAATTGAGCAAGATACTGTATAGAGTCTTTCTGTATTTTATAAAATCTCATGAGTATCTCTCATGATTCCTCTCACGCGCATGAATTTTCTTCACAAAGTCTCTTCCATCTGTCTCCAAGTTCTTCTCATTCTTTGTCAGCCAAATCATTTTGCTCAAAATACCTTTAACAGACAGAAGCATGATTATACTTCATAAGAACACCTGCAAGTATTTCAGGGAACACTAAATCTGGCTATAACAGCACCATGTCAGTTACCTGGCAACAATACAAATCATCAAGTTAAGAGCTGACAAACGATCATCATCTTTGCTCTCCTGGAAGAGAAAAATAATATAGTCTATTTTAAGCAACCTATTTTAGGCTGCAACAAACAAGTCTTCACCTGTGCAACTGCAACAGAAGCCAGGGAGAAAATAATGATACCCCAGCTTTTAATTCAGAGCAAACCTAAAGGTGTTTACCAGATTGACACGCACTGCAGAGCACCGTCTTGCCAACTGTCTGATAAGGGAATGTGCTTCAGGAAGCAGCGGTTTCTCAAGGCACGCTAATAATGCATAAAGCCATCTGCCCTGATGAAGATAAATGTGCAATGTACATCTAAATTGAAATACGGTTCAATAGTACATTTACATTTTAAAGGAAAAAAATGCGAAGCATGCAATTTATTAAAGACAAAGAAATAAATATTTTATCTTAAATTTTAGAGTGACCTCATTAAATATGTCTCAAAAGAATAATATCAATGCATGTTGGATGTGACACACCGGGACAATTGAACTTACCAACTGTGGTACAAAGTCTCTCTCCTCAAACCAACTGATTAAATATTCAAGCACAGCAGAGATGGTTGACTGAACAGAGAATGCAATGAAATCACAATTAAATATTAGAAGACGCGATTTATTAGTGAATAATAATCACATCTGATGTCAAATGGCAGTTACCTGGTTTAGTTTGCTGACAATGCTTAGGAAAGGTGGGAAACCAGTCTGATTAAAAGAGATTTAAGAATATCAAATCAAAAGAGAATGCTCACATTTTGTAATAATATATCTACTCAAAGTAACTCAATGTAATCTACTTACACTGACAACCATTATCACAGAGTGTTGATGATCTGATAAGGGGAGAACTATTACCTTGATGTGATCAAGACCCGGATTAACTTTGTCTTCTTCTTTCAGCTGGATGTCAAGGCAAACATTCTCACCCAAACAGAACCTCTTCCATCCATCCTCATCCTCCATTTTGGGCTAAAGTGGGAAGAAGACTGCTTTTAAAGCAACTTTTTCATCATTTAATCAAAAATACAGTAACTGAAGGTACTGCAGGACTGTAACGTACAAGTATGTTTTATGTGAGTGTAATGTTTAATGTCTGTGTAATGTAATGTTTATGTGAGTGTGATGTATAACGTGTGGAATTTTGTATTTGTGATTGTAAGATATATCGTGTGGATTGAGTGTATGCAACTGATTAATGATATGTTGATTGTTTGTTGAATAATTGCAAACATTTCAGACTCAGTCTGACAATAAAATATCATCTGATATCATATAATTTCTTCTGTCCAGATATCAATTGTCTTACCATGACAACATTATCATCCAAAAATTGAGACTTCCAATGCTGACGATGTTTGTTAACACTCTGAAAAAAAAGAAGAAAAAAAGAGTTATATTAATAGTTCTTAATTAAAAAGCAAACAGACAAATGCTAGATGCTATTGTAGAAGTACTTGTACAAGCAAAAGTTAAAATTGCACACCTGTCTGACTTCTGAAAATTTGCTGACTTGTTGTTGCTGCCATTTCAAGCTGGGAGAGAAACCCTGAGGTGCAGCCAGACAACCTGTGATCTGTGAAAAACATTAATGTGCAAGATTATTACACGTATAACAAGTTTTACAATTTAATAGCCACTGTTCACTTGTCACACTCACAGACACATTCACAGATTGTTTCTTCTTCAGCTTCTTTGGATCAATTTGTGCCACAACAACATCTGGGTACAGAGACGCTTCCCTCCTGCGAAAAACAATGTAACTTTATGAATTTTTACAGTGAGCATCTAAAAAACATCATTAGACAATAAACAAATATAAGTAGTTTATAAAAGCATGTTAGAAAGCAACAAAAATATAAAACCAAGTGATAAAGTACAAAGGTTTGTACCCAGATTTTCATTAAAATGTCCAATGCCTCTGTGTCGTACAGAATTATGATTATTAATAATGAAATGTCTTTTTACTTTTGCAAAGGAATATGAATATGGCTAAATGTACACAAGCTAAATCATGCATATCATTAAATTTAACTTAAAAAAAATCTCAAAGCACGTTATATCAATGAGACTTCCTAAATCAATATTTGTCTTTACTTGGTTTTGCATTATATGTTTATTCTTGTAATTTCAATTTTTTATTTTAATACGAGTTCATATTTACGTACTGTACGCATGTAAACAATGGTGCTTATATAAATAAATATCTACTTGCATCTGTTTTGAAAACATAAAAAGAATAGATGAAGATTGACTTACTGGACCTGTCTGAGATATTCTTGAGGGTTTCTGGGCGGTTCGTTTGAGTTATACTCCTCTGTGTCGCAGGTCTCCACAGGCAGAAGTCTGGGCATCAACTCCTCCACGTCTGACTTCATCTCTTTGCGTTATTTTCTATGCGCGACCATCAAAAATAATTCAACATTCACGAGTCGCTGCGGCACATTCTCATCAACCTCTCCATTTTGAAAACATTGGCCATGATGACGACCAATAGACGCGACGGTTACCGTGGCGACTCTTATTCGCTCGCGACGGAAAAGATGTGTAGTGACATCTGTTGTTTAGGAGGAATATGAAAAGAAATATGAACATCATAATACACAAGTTAAAGAATCTTTTACATTTCTATGCATGCGGTGTATAAGTATTAGTGTCAGAATTGTACGTTTTTAAGGGGCATCTTGATAACTTCATGAGGTAATTATTTGTTTATAAGGAGACCGGTTCTTCTGGCAGAACTTCAGACTCTGCAGACCTTTGCTCAGTCGGTCACTCCTATCAGTAATCTCTCATTTAACAACACTAACAGCACTGAGTGAGCTGATGTGTTACCCACATGCATCTTATTTGTCCTATTTAGTTATTCGTGGACTGGAAAGAGCACTTAATCTGATCTGTTATATTCAAGACTATAATGAAAAAGTTCTGACCTGTATCTTATTAATTGATTACCTGTATTGATTGTTATTGCACTAATGAAAGACATATAAAAGTCCTAAAAAAAAGAGAGAGAGATCCTTAATTAGCATCTATGGATCCATGAAGAATGTTTAAAATCCACAGAACCTTTCAACTGCACAAGAGTTACTTTATAGTGGAAAAACCTTCTTTTAGAACCATTTCCAATAGTGTACAGAATATTTTCTGTATTCAAAATTTTTATACATTCTAAAAGACTGCTCATTTAGCTGCACAGTTATAATCTAACACAATGATAATTTAATGAGGCTAGTATTTCTTATGCCTGTTTCACGAGGTTTACTCACTAAAATCCAAACAATGAAAAAATACTACTGCTTGATGTAGTCTAACATTGTGAAACCTTATCTGTTTGAATGTGGCTTTGGTCCAGTGTGAGTTTGTGATGTGGCGTGTGTTGATGTTAATGATTTACTGACAGTAACCTCTAATCCAATCTCTGCCTGTCAGACTGTGATCTCCATGGATTGGCTCATTCTGTGACAAGACCGAGGGAATGACATTTCGCTGGGGTTTAGCTTGTCTTTCCCTCTGACTATTGGATTTGGAAATGTACATAAAGGAACTGATCTAATGAGATGAAGGGAATTGCTGGATAAATCCAAACATGGCAGCTGTACATACATTCATTTTGTTTCATATTGTCCTCGGTTTTTTACACCAGGGTTTGGGTTTGATTTCAGACTACAAACTATGTGGAGACACCGAATGTGAAAGTAAGATCATCATTATGCTCGTATACTGTAAAAGAAAAGATTAGACTGAAACTGTGATGTATGTTTACTGTTTATCTTATGATTATATGGATTCATGCAAAATATTACAACTATGTGATTCATGTGCAAGTTATTGCTTTCTTATCTTTAAGTTTTTGTCTATTTCTTCAGGCATGATAAGTCGGGTGCAGGCACAGAGAGACCATAGTACTGAAGACTGCCGCTTTCTAAACTTCAAAAAAGGGGATATCATCACTGTTTACTACAAACTCACTGGAAAAAGAAATGATCTCTGGGCAGGAAGTGTGAGTACTCTTTTCTGATTCTGTCTTGATTAAAAATATGCATGTATAAATCAATAAAGTAAGATTAATATACAACATTTGTGCTTTAATCTGACATATAAAAACTATTATTTGTTAATTTGTTAAATAATATTCAGAATATTTTACATTTTGCAGATAGAAAAGTTGTCTGGATTGTTCCCAAAAGATTCCATCAAAGTTGATCAACTGTTTATTGATGAGAAAAAGGAAATCCAGGTGCCAACTCAGGTAATGTAATGTCTGTTTTGTCAGGTAACCTACAAAATGTGCTTCATGTTGTAAGTCTACATCAACTGGTTTAATTTTTTTTAAATGATCAAATTAACCTCAATACATTCAGTTACAGCAACAAAAACAACTTATTTTTGATCATTCGTTTCACAGATTTATGTTATAATACAGAAGAAAAGATCTGTTACTATTTCCATTACATTAGTTCAATACATTAGATTACATTCACTACTTTAAGGCTCGGATCAAAAAAATAATAATTTTTTTTTTACAGTGTACAGAATCTGACTCAAATAAGCTAAAAAAAATCTGAATTATCTGACAGAATTAATTCTTCCATGTATGTATGCTGATTTTGTAAGAAAGGTGTCTACCAAGAACATAAATATTAAGCAGTGTAAATTCTATCCTCAGGAATATGACTTCATCTGCTTTGATGAAAATGGTTTAATGATTGAGCACAGCAATGAATATGATGATCTGGAAGATTTGTCACAAGAAACCCAAGAAACCGATCTCAGTGAAGTCCAAGATAAACCTACTGAAACAGAAGAGAGTGAACCCAGCCATATTTCTGTTAAAGATGTTTCTGATCAAAACAGCCCCAAGACAACAGAAAAAGGTGGGTCTTCCTGGATAGGCTCTGCTGTTAGTGGATGGTTTGGCAGGAATGAACAAAGCAATGATGAACCACAGGATGAGAGCAATGAAGTATCCTTCAAAAGCAGAAAAATAGTGATGGACATTGAAGAGAACCACTTGGAGGAGAAGACGAACTCTGGAACGTTTGGTTGGATCAGGGGTGAACTCAACAATGCTTTTGGGTTTGGAAACAAGGATACTCAGGACAATATTAAGAACCCAACAAATGATGAAGATACTTCATCTCAGCAGTCTAGCTCCTGGATAAGTATGGGTAGAGATGTCTTGGACTTTAGTGAAGAAAATACTGAAGCTGCAACTAAACTTGAAGCTGAGAAAGCAGATGAAAACACAAACATGGAGGACGAGAGCATTCTTAACCTGAGTCAGAACATGGATGTGGTTGACAACATACAGAGAGATGAAAACAACCCAGATGACAGTGTGGAAAATAAGGATGGTCCCTTGGAGAACAGAAGAACAGAAAATGAAAAAGAAGAGGAGCAGGTGGGGTGGTACGGAAATATGTACAACAGAATCACAAATCTTTACAAAGAAGAGCAAAATAAACATGATGAGGATGATGGAGACAAAGAAAGTGTGTCAGAAAGCCCTGGATCTGCTACAAATACTGAGAACACTGAAACCAAAGAGTCAGAATCAAGTTCACAGTCCATATTTTCAGTCAACGGCCTGACATCAATGCTTAAGCTTCCTTTTCAGGAAGACACAGTAGAAAAAACAGAAAAGGAAGAAGATCCAGGTAAGGAAGACTTTGATGAGGAACAAAATAATAATGAAGATCAAGAAGAAGAAATGTTGACTGATATTGATGAACAGGACTCAAACGCAATAGACACTGACGTACTTAGCGAAACTCAGAAAGAAACAATGACTTTAAAAGATAGCATTGCATCTGATATCGTTGAACAGCTACATGAAGAAAAAGACAGCACAGATTCACAAATCCTTGAGAAAAAGTCAGCAGATAATTTAACTGAAGAAGTGCACAGTGAAAACATTGCTGATTTTTCTGAGGGAAAGGTGGAGCAAGATACAAGTGATGTGCAAAGTGATGAGGAAAAGACAGGAAAGGAAGAAGATCCAGGTAAGGAAGACTTTGATAAGAAACAAAATAATTACAAGGATCAAGAAGATAAAATGTTGACTGATATTTATGAACAGGACTCAAACCCAATAGACACTGATGTTCTTATGGAAACTCAGTCACTGTCTCATAAAACAATGACTTTAAAAGATAGCATTGCATCTGATAGTGTTGAACAACTAGATGTAGAATCTAATATGATAGAAGACAGCATAGATTCACAAATCCTTGAGAAAAAGTCAGCAGATAATTTAACTGAAGAAGTTCAAAGTGAAAACAGTGCTGATTTTTCTGAGGGAAAGGTGGAGCAAGACACAAGAGATGTGCAAAGTGATGAGGAAAAGACAGGAAAGGAAGAAGATCCAGGTAAGGAAGACTTTGAGGAGAAACAAAATAATTACAAGGATCAAGAAGAAAAAATGTTGACTGATATTTATGAACAGGACTCAAACCCAAAAGACACTGATGTACTTATGGAAACTCAGTTGCTGTCTGATAAAACAATGACTTTAAAAGATAGCATTGCATCTGATAGCATTGAAAAACTAGATGTAGATTCTAATATGATAGAAGACAGTATTGATTCACAAATCCTTGAAATGGAGTCAGCAGATAATTTAAATGAAGTTAAAAGTGAAAACAATACTGTTTTTTTTGAGAGAAAGGTGGAGCAAGATACAAGAGATGTGCATAGTGTTGAGGAAAAGACAGGGAAGGACGAAGATTCAAGTAAGAACGAGTTTGATGAGGAGCAAAATAATTACAAGGATCAAGAAGATAAAATGTTGACTGATATTTATGAGCGGGACTCAAACTCAACAGACACTGACGTACTAAGTGAAACTCAGCTGCTGTCTGATAAAACAATGACTTTAAAAGATAGCATTGCATCTGATAGCATTGAAAAACTAGATGTAGAATCTAATATGACAGAAGACAGCATAGATTCACAAATCCTTGAAACCAAGTCAGCAGATGTTTTAACTGAAGAAGTTAAAAGTGAAAACAATGCTGATGTTTTAGAAGGAGCTGTAGAGAAAGATACGAAAGATGTGCAAAGTGATGTGGAAAAGACAGTTAAGGAGGTAAAGTCAGGTAAGGAGGACTTTCTTGGGCAACAGAATGTGAAAGAGGAAGAAATGTCCAATGCTGAATCAACCACAAAGGATGTTAATTTACTTAGTGAAACTCAGGCTCTCTCTGATGAAACGATGACTTTAAAAGACAGCATTGCGTCTGATGACATTAGAGATATAGACAGCTTTTCTAAAGAATCTAACACCCAACAAGGCGATGAAGTTAAGTCTGCAAATAATACAATTGATGAAGTTATTCAGAGTAAAAACAACTTAACTGATTCAGCTGATGGCATTTTAGAGGACAAGTTGACACAAAGTCTGTCTGATCAAGGCAGTTCAGACACTATCAGACAGCAAGAAAATGATTCTAATGAAATTAGCACAGATCCTGTAACTGGTGCCGATACATCTGAACTGTCAGAGTCAGATATTCAGACAGATACTCAGTTACATTATGAAAATACACAAGAATCAAATGTTGCAGATTTGTACATTGACTCTCATATTGAGACTGACAAAACTGATCAAAGTGTAAATGTAGATTCAGAACCGACCTCGGATGCATTATCAGAATATAATGATGAAAAACAATTAGTTGAAGGCGACCAAGATATATCGAAAGAAAAAGATGAGTTAGTTATAGACAGAAAAGATGAATTAGTTATGGAAATAAATGGGGCGCAATTAGATGAAGCATTACCTAAAGACATCACATTTCATGAAGAAAAGTTATCAGATTCAGAAGCACATGCAATGCAGATGAGCAATGAACATAAATTGGACACAAGCATAAATCCTCTTGATGAAAGATCTCATGTCCACACTCTTGTAACAGATAAATTAACTGTAACTAGTGAAGAACATCTGCATTCAGAGCTTGAATCAAATTCAAACGTGACAGATTATGAAATGGATAATACCAGCAAATTGCATAATGAATCATTGGAGATAGAAAACTCAGGTATAAGTACTGTTAAGGATACTGATTCTGTAGGTGAATATGACGATGAGGTTGTAGTTCATGAAGAGCAAGAGGAAACAGATACAGTTTCTGAACCTACAGAGAATTATTTTGAAACAAAAGAGAAAGAGGATGACACACAAATCACAAATGAAATTCAGACACAAGAAACACATACAAAAAGCTCATTGCTAAACACATCTGATGGATCTGCTGATTTAAAAGATGCTGGTCATGATCCCAGTTTACCTGAAAATGCAGACATTGAAAGTATTCCTAACGCTGTGACCGAAGACCTTGTTGACTATACAACTTCCCCAGAAACAGAACTGACAAATGATTTCTTCTCAAAGAATGACTCAGTTCAGGACGGCAATATTAATATCATGCATGATCAAAATCAAAGTGTTGAGCACAAAGAAGAGACTGACACAGCAAATAATGAGGATCGTCAAACCGATTCAGAAAGTGTCACGCGAAGGGAGGAAAGCGACACAGGTGCCATCTGGGATCAAAGTGGTGATGGTGACATGGCGGTGAAGTCAGAAGATAAAGAAGAACAGGGTGATGAAGAACAGCCTGGAAGCCTTGAAATTCAAGACAAAAAAACTGTCAATCAACCTAAAGAAACCTCTAAAGAATATACAAACTTATATCCTCATCTGAGCGAACAGAATATTGAAGATCTTTTAGATTTATTTGGAGGCCAGAAGTTATCATGGCTGGATTCCAAAATGGGAAACATTAATGCAGGTCCAGATAATGATGACCTTGATGAACTTAGTGACTTTGAACAGCTGCTGGAATATCATATGAAGATGAACTCAAAATTGGGGCATATTCAACAAGATAACAGTTTTCCTGGCAAGGACAATACTAAAGAATATCCAGCACTACAAAAACTGTTTATCCTCTTATCCTCTCTAAGAGACAAATATTCAGCAGTGATAACAGATAACAGTGTAGAAAGCCCAGGTACTGATGATTCGTACTGATCATTTTCGAAAATAATAAGAGCATGACAGATAATGGATTTTACAATTTTGGTGAATATTGCATGGGACAAAAACTTCTGAATATGTGATTAATGGGAAATCTAGGTTTTGTGATCTTATTTGAGTGATGGTAATGTAAAAGTTGTCAAATTTTCTATAATGTTCCCTCTCTTTCCTCACAGGGATCACTGAAGATGACTGTGTTCATGAAGCATGTCTAGATGTGAATAAGAATACACAAACCTCCACAACAGAGGTTGAAAATAATCAAGTTACAGAAGACAGATCTGATATAAATGACTTGGGCAATCGTCAAAATGAACCAGTCTCTGAGGAAAAGGACCTTTTAGCAAACAGAGCTAATGTGGAGGATGTTCAAACTGATGAGCTGGATATACAAAAGCATGAGGATTGGACATCTTCTGGAACCAAGAAAACTACTTTCCAGAACCACGGTCTTATCTCTGAGGAACATGTTGAATTAGAGAACGGTAATCACTTTTTTTGGACATAAAATTATTTTCTTTTTAAAGGAATAGTTCATCCTAAAATTCTATCATCTTTTACTCCTCCTGTTGGTCCAAACTCATATCACTACATTTTGAGGGGTGACATTTCACATATTATAGGCCTATATTGTAAATTGTAAATAAATAAATAAATGTGTTTTTTTTGTTGACAGGTGAAGGGCAATTCTATCAGATGGCAGTTTTTGTTGAAGTCACAATTAATGAAATTGCATCTATAGTAAACAAGGTGAGTGAAAAAAGTTAGGAAAAGTAGCCTGTCCCGTGTGTGTGTGTGTGTGTGTGTGTGTGTGTGTGTGTGTGTGTGTGTTTTAAAGGCACAAATTCTGTTATTTATTTCAAAAAATTCTGAAAAATCGATATTCTGAACAATTAAAATCACACAATAATATCACATTTTTGACTTAAAAAATAAGTTAATAGTTTTGACTATCTAGTAGGCTGTATTTAAATTATTATTATTGACATTTTAATTATGATGTTTATTTTATGTTTATGTCTAGAAAATTACACCTAAATCGGTGTTTTTACCTACATGTGCAGTAAATGTGAATCTAAAGTATACTTTTCCCAAATTTTACACGGAAAATAAAACAGTTCATATAATATTTCGTCTAGCTCCTGAGGATAACAATCAACATTTTCTGAAGCCACTTTTTGTTCAAAATATATTTTAAAGTGTTTCACGCAATATTTTGTATCCTATTTGTGGAAATTGCCGACTACAGACTATTTTCTGTCTTGACATGTCGCCAAAAAGTGTCGTATTTTGCAGTCAAGGAAAGTTGATTGATACTGAAAAATACTTACCGTCTCTACAACTAAACTCTACAACTGTCTCTACAACTATGAAACCTCCTAAATAGGTAATACATAAATATTAATGCAGACACAAAGGTAAGTTAAGTAGGTAAATTTGAGTTGAGTCCAGACAGACTTGAGCTGCTCAACCGGTCTCTGGATCAATTACCTTTGTATATAGATATATATTTAACTGACACACCCTCTAATGAAACATACTTACCCATATTTTACACTATGACGTTTCATAACTACCTCATGACGGATATTTTTGCGTGTGTGCTTTCTGACTAAAACTGCTCAGCGTCGATACGTCTGTCTCTTTAAATCTCGAACGGAGCGTTGTGGCACTCAGCAATTGGTGACGTGTGGAAGAAACCATGACCCTTGTAGGGGTGTTCAGTTTTGTGGATTTTACGTTTTTCGTAAAATATCTAAATATTATTGGTTTATATAGCAAAATACATATTTTTATGTTTTAAAATGAATATTTAAACAAATATCACTGAAGTTCGGTTTAATTTTTCGACACACAAAATCATACGCTTTACGAATCCTCCCTAAAACACAAGAGTGCGCTCTTCCTCTCAGCGCAGTGCGCACTAGCAGTCAGAGTAGAGCAGCATCCGGCACCATGGCATAACAACAGATAAATTAACAGATTACAGAATATAGAATAACTCAGTTCGAATATAATCATGGCAGACGAATTTAAGGCCGAGTCGGTCGTCACAGAAGCGACTGACATGAAAGGAGCAGCGAAGATTTACTACACACTCGCCGTGGAGAAAATCAAAGATGTATGTGGCACAGTGTGTGTGATGAAACAGCGTTAGTGTGTATGGCAGCTGTCAGCAGGTGTCATATATATTTCGTTTAAGTCAGCTATCATAGGAGATAGAATTAATTCTAGTGCAGTATTTACTAGTGTTTAATTAGATGTATACTGTGTTAATCGTTTTGTATTAAGACATATAGCTCGTTAGCATTGAAGCATCTAGTACTGTACATGTTGCTCATTTCATCTTAAGTTATTGATTTGTGTGATTGTGTTAAACTTATTGATTTATAGATCTACAATGACTTCATCTGCCCTTTACTGGCCTTGTTTACCAGTTTGTGACGGTTTAGCTTTAGTGTATTGAGAGGTGTAGTGTATATTGTATTTTTCATCTAACAGTGGCATTGGTCAGTTGTTGACAGAGGAGGATGTCTGAGGTTGTAATTTTTTTAAAATCTATTTTAAAACAGATGCTAGTTTGTTAGAAACCTTTATACATTTTATTTTAATAGTTTTGATTTCTTGACTGTAAAAATGACAGGTGATGTAACAGTAAAAAGTGCTAAAATATTCTTGGTAAACGTGTGTGATATAAATGACCATTATTATTACTGCTACGTTTAAGAAATATTAATGAACATTTATGTGAAACTACTAAAAATTGTGTCTGTGTATGATCATGTGAATGTGGTTTTAGGTTTATAGAACATCCTGTTTAAAAGCGTCTGTCCACTTTTGTATGCGTGACAGAGAGAGGGTTAAGAAAAGCCTTATAATGTGAAAGCTTGTACAATTGTTTAATTTATATTTCTCTTTTTCTTGAGAATTCAAATAACTGTTTAACTTCTGTATCTTAGGTTGTGTCATCACTTCCTGATGATATCCGGCCTGGTCCTGACTTATATGGACTGCCATGGGAAGCTGTGGTTTTCACTGTTTTTTTGGGTTTTTTCACACTGCTTCTGTTCAGCTGCAGGTTCATTCATTCTGTAAGTCATGCATTAATGCTACATAAATATGCACACTCTCATGAGTGTTATTTCATTAAATGAGCTTTTTCTGTTTTGTTATGCAGATCAGAAGTCGACTATATGCAAGTGAGTGTTTTTCCATCTCTTTATCTGCTTTAAATATATCCTCATTATCTGTTTTAACTGATCTCTACAGTCAGCTCTCAGCTGATCCTCTTTGTTGATTTGTTTGCAGGTAAAGAGAAGCAAATGGCGCAGAAAGTGGCTGAACTGCTGGATGAAAAGTGCAAAGTGCTTGAGACATTCAGTGAGGTTAAACAGAAGGTGAGAAATACTGTTACAGTATATGAACACTTAATACACATCCATCCTTGTATAATGCACTCTCCTGAATCGCTCTAAACCATGTCTGTCTGCCTCAACAGTTTGACAAACTAGAGTCCACACTACAGAACAATGGCATGTCTGCACAAGCTGCAGAAAAAGACAGTTTAGAGGTAAAAATGGTCATTATGGTCTCAAATCTTCCTGTAAATAACATGTAGTTACTTAGCTACTAATGTCTCTCTGACCATTAATTACCTGATCCAATTATACTGCCCTTAGGTGGCATCACAGAAACTTGAACAATCAAATGCACAGATGAAAAAGGAAATAGAAAGGCTGCAAGAAGAGCTGTCCCAACAAAACAAAGCAAGAAAACAGCAAGAGGATCAGGTGATGTTGTCATACACACAGATACACTCACTTTACATGTCCAAACTACCCTCTTCATGCTTGATGCCCTTTATGTTGTCTTAATGGCTGTTATATCTGTTTTACAGCTTGCTGAACTCGAGCAGATTTTAAGAAATTTAGAAGAGGAAGCTAAAGAGCGAAAATCCCAATTAGAACAGGTATTGACTATGTATATGATGCATGTCTCAGTCATATTTCCTTTTAAAACAATCATTTAAAATTTTATGCTGCTACCTGTTTCTCTATCTGTAGGACAACACAACACTGAAGATCCATGAGATCAACACAGAGCGACTGCAGAAGAACCTGCAGGCGGCCAAAGAAGAGCATACAATGCTGCATGAGAGTAAAACTCAGGTGTGATCTGTGTTAGAGTGCTTAGTTTAGAGAAGATGAACAGATCAATGAAATCTAAACATACATTTAACATGAGTACCTATGTGTTCGTCTCTCATACAGCTGGTGCAGGAGGCAGAGGACTGGGGTGAACGTCTCGGTGAGCTGGAGGAGGAGATGAAAATGTGTGAAAGATCTCATACTGGCATGCTGGAGGACTGCGCTAATAAAGATGATCGCATCAAGGTAAAAACACAATCACAGCAGACTTGTAGAAATAAAAGAATCATACTTTTTTCAGCATCTATCTATATATATAGAGAGAGAGTAGTCAACATTTGAAGTGGATCAAAACCTTTCATCAAAGTTGTCCTAAAACAAAAACAACTACTATATACTGTGTGTGTGTGTGTGTATGTATATATATATATATATGTATATATATATATATATATATATATATATATATATATATATATATATGTATATATATATATATATATATATATATATATATATATATGTATATATGTATATACACACACACACACACACACACAGTATATATATATATATTTATTCAGAAAATATTTATATGTATAGTAACAATGTGAATGTCTTTGCAGTCACTTTTGGTCATATTAATGCATCCTTGCTAAATAAAAAAAAAATCTTTTCTTTAAAAAATAATAATAATAATTTACTGACCCCAAATGGTAGTTAATGCGATTATAATTAAATAACATCTATTAAATAATGATTAAATAATAAAATATTTTCTTGAATAGACAATATTTAATAAAACTTTACTCAGAAGTATTTGAAAACAGAAAATAATTAATTGAGGAAGCAATATATTGGTCTATGACAGACAGTCTAGTGCACAACATGGTTAAACTACATTTCTAAAAAACAAATTTTCCTTTTCTTTTCTTATATAAGTCACTGACGGAGTGCCTTTTGAAGATGCGAGATTGGGATTCTGAGGACGAGAGCTGCATTGACGGCAGCACTAACACAGCTGGAGCTGAGAATGGAGACAGTTCAGGTACAAACTTGGCTTCTTTTGGGAATATTGTTAGTTTGATTTGAAGCCAGGTCTTGAAGTATCATCTTATGAGTTTTTTGTGCTTGCAGATTTCCATCAGAAGCAAAAAGTACAGAAACTTATTGAAGCGGCTAAGGTATGAAACAACTAGATATCGCATATTGACTGCCAAACATACTGTCAAGTATTGCAGCTCACTGGGGTTTGAAACACAACCCTTATGTGTCAAATTAAAAGAATAACGTCTGTCTGCATCCAGAATATGCAGATGTGATGCTGTAGATAAGTTAGTCCTCCTCTTTGTCACAGATGAGTGCAGACTTGAAGTCCATGGAGGAGGACAAGAACAGAGTGTTTGCCAAACTCGTAGATGAAATTAAAGCCAAAGAAGATCTCCAAGGTAAAACTTAGAAACAAGTGATGATGCATGAACCTTTTTTAATTTGATAAATTAGTCTTTAGGCACCTTACCATTTGTATTCTTATCTAGCAGAATTACTCATAACATCACAATGTATTTACTTCCTACAAGATGGTCTAGGAAAACACCTGCTATGCAAATATTATGAGTAATAAAAATGGATCTGATTTCCTTTGGCCTGGTTATATCAAACATGATCATTCAGACTGTAAATGAAGACTTGTTTTCTTGTTTCTCTGTATTCTCAGAGGGGATCAAACAGCTTGAGGAGCAGAAGGAGGTGTTGGAATCAGAGAGTGCTAACTATGCTAGTGAAAGCCAGAAACTCCAGCAGAAACTCCAGATCATGACTGAAATGTACCAGGAGAATGAACTCAAACTACACAGGTTTGGCCTGTGGAAAATCTTCATTTTCCACTTATTGTACTTTGCAGTTTTTATTGGAAATTCAAATACTAATGCTAAATAATTCAATTTCTTGTACTTTTGTCAGGATGTTGACAGTGGAGGAAAAGGAGCGCTTACAGAAGGAGGAGAAGCTCAACAAGGCAGGCAAGAAGATCAGTCTTGCTGCAGAGGAGCTCAACACTTACAGGTCAGAGCAAATTGTTTATCGCACATGAGGAAGTTAAGTATGATATAGTATGTGATAGCAACGTATAGCAAAGGAAATGGTCTCTGAGAAGGGCAGGAAACATGCAAGATGAACATTCACCAAAACAGGAAGTTTACATTATAGTCTCTTTCACTATGTTTATATAGACATCGAGCCAAAGACCTAGAGGAAGAACTGGAACGGACTTCACAGGCCTACAAGAATCAGGTTACACTAGTAATGTTATATAGAGTTGCAACATCTCTACATGATTTATATCGATAAAGGTTCTTCAGTGACACATGCTGATGCTACCCACACTGAATATAATGTTTATTACAATCTATTATTTTTTTTAACACAACATTTACTCTCATATAAATAATATCTGAAACCACAAAATGTGCATGGTTAATTGATAAAATTGTTGGTAGATTTTGGAACTGACATTAGGGGGAGACATTATACATCCTTATATCAGTCTACCATTATTATTCATAATTAATTAATTAATTACAATTATTTCATATAAATATTTATTATATAAATTATTATTTTTTCCTACCACAAATGAGACTGAGATATTAAATAATATTTAAAATATTAAAAAATACAAAATAATTATTTTACATAAATATATATTACATTAATTATTCTTTTATCACCACATTATTTATTTACCACAATAAATGAGAGTGATTTCTCATAAATACTGGTATTATATCAGTTTATTATTTTTATATATGAATATTATTTTTTATTTTTTATTTTTTCTACCAGATTGCTTCTCAGGAGAAAAAGGCTCATGATAACTGGGTAAGTTTTTTTCAGACCACTTTTCTTTTTTTTTTTTACCATATCAATCATCAGTAGCTTTATTCTGTCAGATGTTATTTTTATACTGTTCCTATTGTCTGTGTTATAGCTAGCCGCAAGGGCAGCAGATCGAGACCTGGCTGATGTCAAGAGAGAAAACGCTCATCTCCGCCAGAGGTTAGATTGACTAGAGATTATTTTACTATAGTGTTTTATATACAGCAGAAGCAGCATTTATCCATGCATATTAATGTGTTTGCAATTGCAGGCTGACTGATGCCCAATTCAAGTCTGAGATTCTTGAAAAGGATGTACGAGAGGGCAGACCTTTATTTAGAGGTCAGATACTTTCCACTTCCCTGTGGCTAGTACATATCTATGTTTAAACTGGTATTAACCTTCAGACATGCATTTCCCCATTTCACAGGTGAAAGATCTCCATATGGACCCTCTCCTCTTAGCCGACCATCTTCGGAAACAAGGGCCTTCCTGTCCCCGCCTACACTAATGGACGGCCCCCCTCGACTCTCACCGCAGTTTATGGGTCCAGGCAGAGGTGATATATACACATCCCTCCCTTTTTGAATTCTGGTCTTCTAGATTGTATGAAAAATGTGATTCATTTTTTTTGCATTCTCAGTTTTAAGTTTAGCATGGTTATCTAGCAATATTTTGTGTGTGTCTGTGTGTCACATGCATGAAGCCTGTTCACTTCCCATAAGATATAGTTAATATGTTTGCATTAGGGGTGTAACGGGTTTGATTTCTAACGGTTTGGTTTGCATCACAGTTTCAATATGTTTTGGTAAATAAAAGCTACCTAGACACTATTGTTCAAAAGTTTGGGGTCAGTAAGATTTTTTTTTTTTTTTTTTAGAAATTAATACTTTTATTCAGCAAGGATGCAAATAAATTGATCAAAAGTGGCAGTAAAGACATTAATAATGCTGCAAAATATTTTTATTTTAAATCAGTTCATTTGATACTGAAAAAACAAAAATATTAAGCAGCACAACTGTTTTCAACATTGATGACAATAATAACAATATTTCTTGAGCAGTAAATCAGCATATTAGAATGATTTCTGAAGGACCATGTGATGCTGAAGACTGGAGTAAAAAAAAAAGAAAACAGTCTTGCTGCTTTACAATATCATTACTGTAATTTTGATCAATTAAATTCAGTCTTGCTGAGCATAAGAGACCACAAACTTATACACATATTTTCAAAGAGCCACTTTTATGTGACATTTTACAGCAAAATGCACCATACTATAAAATCACAGACAACAATTGACATTTTATTAAATGTTACACAATGTAGATGCATTTAAAATATATATATGTATCCAGTGCTATCTCCAAAACTGCTCCAGTTAAATTTATTATCTGTTTTTCGTTGACTTTAAGTTAGTTAATGCATTTCACTGATAATTAATGACTTAGAAGATGTCAGACTGCAAAACCATTTTTGCAGTTTAAATGCATACTAAACCGTGGGTTACAAATAATTCCTCAAGTTTACATATAGATAAGTCTTTTTGTGTTTCATTACCCTCGTTAATATTTTGTTGGTTGTCTCCCTTTCCTCCATTTTCTATTCTTAATTTCCTCAAACGTTTTTCTGTGCCGGCTCTCTCCACTCCATTCATCTCCCTTCACTCTCACTGTCACATAATCAGCATCCCGTGGCGTGGTAGAGCCCCCTAGTGGTGGGCCAGACTTTGAGCGGAGTGGCCCTCACTCTGATAGTGGCTCACTGTCTCCCTCCTGGGACAGGGAACGCAGGGGCCCTCCTCCCCATCCAGGTACAGTGATGTTCCCACTGCTGTGGCTGCCCTGTAGCAGGAGGAAGTACTTCTCTAGCTCTCACTGATCAAGAATTATTGATGGAAAAACCATGAGCATATTAACATCACTGCCCATTTTTACAACATATCAATAGTTTAGCCAAACATAACAGGTCTTTTACTCTTAAAGGTACAGTAAAGCAAAAAACACTTTATTTCTAATGATCAGAGAAGGGGAGGAAATGATTGTGTAAAACTACATTATGATGCAAGAAACATACTAATATTTTAAAGGGACTTGAAGGGACAATGAGACTTATTTGCTTAATTCAGTATCAGTTTGCTTTTGATTTATGAATACTAATCACTCAGCTGTCTTGTGCCTGTAATTTAGCCAACAGCGTGAGGTGAGAGGCGTTTCTGTTCCTGAAGCTCAGTTATTCAGAGGTGGCTGAGAAGCGCTGACTCAGCCGCACAGCTCATTGAAGAGTCACAGAACTGGGCCTTCTTTGTTCTAGACGTTTCTGTGTTTTTGGCCTGTGCGTCAGGCTTTGTCCCACTGCCCCCTGCTGCTCCTCACTGTTGGGCCAAATACTGTCGGTTCAGGGGCTGTGGACTAAATGTTCAGCACAGTGATTAGTTATTTCGTACTGTGGCTGTGAATAGCATAGAACATCACTATATTTTTTTTAATGTCATTATCATCATAACCATTCTTTTTTATGTGTAGTTCATCAGTCCTATTACATCCTCTGTATTCATGGGCCAGTCATTTTCAGATGTTTAGTTTTGTTTTTATTTGTAATGTACAATGTGGTTCGAAAGAGTCTTGAATTTAGTTAATTAGTTATATGTATAAATCAGAATCGGAAGAATCAGAAAGAGCTTTATTGCCAAGTATGCTTGTGCATACAAGGAATTTGTTTTTGTGTCATAAACTTCCAGTACACAGAGACAACAACAGCACACAGACAATAAAAATATAATGAGAATAAAAATTACACATGTAAATATAAATAGACAAAAATTTGAAAAAATAAATTGAGAGACAAATAAGTGGTGTGTACAGTTGTGCTATAGATGATAAAATGGAATAGAATAGAATGAAAAGCAGGGATGTGGTAAGATGGAGGTGGTAACAAATATTAGGTTATTGCACATTGTTATTGCATAATGGGGGGAACATTTAACTGTTCATTAAATAGATTGCCTGGGGGAAGAAACTGTTCTTGTGCCTGGCTGTCCTGGTATTCGGTGCTCTGTAGCGCCGACCAGATGGCAAGAGTTCAAAGAGGGGATGGCTTGGATGTGAGGGATCCAGAGTGATTTTCTGAGCTCTTTTCCTCACTCTGGATGTATACAGTTCTTGAAGGGTGGGCAGGGGAGCACCAATAATCCTTTCGGCAGTCCGAATCATTCTCTGTAATCTTCTGGTGTCTGATTTTGTAGCTGAGCCAAACCAGACAGTTATTGATGTGCACAGAACAGACTCGATGACGGCTGAGTAGAACCGTTTCAGCAGCTCCTGTTGCAGGTTAAACTTCCTCAGTTGGCGAAGGAAGTACAACCTTTGTTGGGCCTTTTTTACAATGGAGTCAATGTGAGTGTCCCACTTCAGGTCCTGGGAGATGATGGACCCTAGGAACTTGAATGTCTCCACTGCTGCCACAGTGCTGTTCATGATGGTGAGTGGGGAGAGAGCAGGGGGGTT